>PVKA01048926.1:0-13508 GCA_004027165.1 Ctenomys sociabilis
AGTGGGTACAAATTTATTAGGAGTTCCTCCAGTCCTGAAGTAACTTACAAGACAAAAAGATGACGGAACAAAAGAAAAAAATAAACATACTCTGGTAAAAAATAAATAAACTGGTTGAATAAGCAACAATTTCTTTCTCTCTTAAGCATGCACTCTTAGTTGAGAACATCACTGCAAATTTGGGTAGCTTGCCCCTCTTGTCATAGCTACTTTCATTTGTACACATATAAAAGCGTATAACTTCTTATGTAGGAAATCCTAATTACAAGGCAAGATGCCTCTACCAGCTGTAGCAACCAGTCTATTTATGGATACTCTTCCTTAGAGAGCATCTTACTTAAAATGAGATTGCCAGCCATGCAGGAAATTATTCACAGAAGCTGTTTTGGCATAAACTTCAGTACAGATGACATAATTACCAAGCCACTAGCTACTGCTTCTTGTAGTCAGTGTGCAAAAACTATCTCAAAGGCCATGCTACAAAAGCTTGAATAAAAAGTCCATAAGTGGATGGCATGTGCGGTGATTGAACTGGATTGACCAATTTGCTTGAGAGCAACTCTGGGAATTTCTAAAGCATACTTCTGGGTGTGACCAGGTAAGGGATGTAGGTGTTACCTTGAGTACTATGTTTGGTCTCTCACCACTTTCTCTTCTGCTTCCCCATGACCACAAGCTAAGAATTTAATCTCAGTTGTGTCCTGCTGTGATATTCTTTACAGCTACACAAATAGACTGAACCCCCAGTATGAAATTAAACTCCTGCTCTTTAGTTATTGCTGTTGGTTACTGCTTCTCAATAAATGGAAAACTGACTGATACAGTGAGCAGTACTGGACTCAAAGAAAAGCTTTAATGATGTCTGAAGATTCCAAAGAGACCAGTAAAGAACAGCAATAGTATACAGTAATTAAGAGTTCAAGCTGGAGTTCAAGTTATATTTAGGGAACTGCTATTTATTTTATTTGGTATTCCTTATAAGTGACCCTAGAGACCATCAAGTGTAGTGTCCTCTCAATATGACATTTCATTTTCTGGAGTTATTAAAATAGACCATTTAAGTTGATAACATTTTCTTTTATCAAATTTCAAGTCCCTTGTTATCACCAGAAGAAATAATCATTAAGAAAAAAGTGATTTTATTGATTACAGTTCAGTTGTAAGAGAGGTTCTGCATCAATAGAATCTGATAGTATTGTCAGCATAGAACAGAAAAGATTTGAATTATTCAGATTTTGAAGTACAATTCAAGGCAGGCTTACTGGTTTAGAAGTGGGATCGATGGGCCAAACTAAATTAGGATTTGGTAGTGATTCTTATGGAATATTTGGATGTGTAGAAAGAGAAAAGGTTTTAAAATTAGATGCTCAAATGACCTCAGATGTGTGAACTCTGGGTATTCTCAACTAAAGCATCCATGGATATTTTAGAACGTTCCAAAATGAATAATAAAGCACCTCCTGTAATGACCAATAAAGCTTTATTTTCTTTGACAAAAAACTCTTGGAATAATAAAGTTTTGTAATATAGACAGTAAACTGTACAGGGATGGGTGATTTCAGTTCTCAGTATGAGAGCAGAGAAGGGAAAATAAATTCCAGTAAGCTACTAGACTCTCATTAAAATTACTGTGAACAAGATGGAGCAATCTGGCTGGCTTAGTTTCTTACTACACCGAGCTGAACGATCAACATTGAAATTTTAGAAAATGAACTTGGATCACCAATAAGGGACAGGAATATTCAAATTTTAAACAAAATTCCTAAAGTTGAAAGTGAAGCTGATAATCAAAGATTAACTTGGAATATTAGACACAAGAGAAAGACTAGAATTAAGAAATCTGATATTGGACATCAACAAAGCGAAACGTAGATGAACACAGCTTCTGTAACAGGAGCCACCTGGGTGTGGGGTGGATTTAAATTTCCATGTTTGAAGATTTGCTTCATTGCTTTCATATTCTTATAATTGAGGAGAGTCAGAAGTTAGTGTGATTTAGGTTTAAAGCAAAGAGCTATCCTGAATCTATCCCTGTCTCTCTCAGATATCACTATTTTTTAGGTCTCTCTTAATCAAACAGAAGATGGGCCCTGGGATTCCTCAAATCTGCTTCGGACAGGTCCCAATGTGTTTGGAAAATTGCCAAACATGGAAGAATATTTCAGATGAATAAATAAACATTTCTATCACTCAGACCCTCATCTCTGCTTCAGGGATTAGAATTGTCCACCTCCATGTTGGAAGAACTAGTGTTTCTTCTTCATATTTTTGTTTCTTCAGCTACTTAGAGAAACAGTCACTGAAGTGGAAGGGAGGATGTAGAAATTTTGGGAAATTTGTATTTATCAACCTTTGGTGTTCCTTATAGCCCTGTGACCTTGAGTTGGTCTAAGAATGAATTCTCAGATCTTCATATGAGACTTGTTGAATTAGGAGGGCAAAATTGCTTAGAAAATAAAAGAGGGACAGAAGTTGTTGAAAGTCATTTGCATACTGTGTTCCTACTTCCTCTTCCCTTTTGATGTATAAATTCTGATATGTTTCCTAGAACTTGTTTCTACTTTTGATCTAGAACTTTGAATGTACTTTCAGCCACTGTGCTTTTCCTCTGTGTGGGAAATGTGGCTTTGATGTGAGCAGGAAAGAATTTACCTTATTTTTCTGCCTGGTTTTAAACTTATGTTCAGAGTCTAAACTAGCTTGTGATAACCATACAGTGTGTCTCTGTGATAACTTGAGTGGTAAATGTGTAGTGTGATAGCCGTACAGCCTGCATGCCAAAAAGACTTACGAACTCTTGCAAGAAATATATAGCGCATGCTGCTTGGATGAAGTTCCCCACAGGATAAAAGACAAAAGCTTTCTGCTGCTCTTTGACTCAGTCTTCTGGCACAATGTGCACTCCACTCTGGGTACTGCTTTCACAAAGCTGCAAATTGAGCTCTGAAACTGTCTCTGACCATCATTCTGCCCATCTGAATGCCCTGTGTGGTGCTCTGGCTGTCCTGGTCTGCAGATCAGCCTCAGTTCCTATGCTCAGTCTCCATATCGATGTGAGTTCCAGTTCTCTCTGGCTGTACCTCTGACTTTGTTTTCACAGCATTTTGGCTCAGTAGGAAAAGACCCTGCACCATCGTTGACACTATACCTAACTACTAACTAATGCCAGTAGTGAAATTCCTTTTGTTTTGATGTGAATGTGATAAACTCTCCATCAATACTTGTACTGAGGAGATAGCTCAACACTTGGGATCTTTTTTTGACCATGTCAGAAAGAAGAGTCACAGAAAGGTGCAACATTCACACTCAGAAACGTGGCCAAGAATCATGATCCCTCCTCCATACCTGACAGATTCCAGTAGTGCAGGTCCTAGAAAGAAAACACTCATCAAATACATGGAAGAACCGTTTGCTTTTTTATAATTATCATTTGCTTCATTTTTTTCTTCTCTTTTCTTGATTTCATTGCCTATATTTTTTGTTTTTCTTCCTGTCCTCATCTATTCTTTTTTGTTTGATTCTTCTGAGTATTACTATTACTTTATTACTCTGCAGATATTTACTTAACTGTGCTATAAGTTTTAAGTTATTTTCTATTGCTTATGGTGTCATACTTAAGACATCTAGTAGTATATTTTAATATTATGTATTTCTTGTGTCAGTATAGTACATTTATTTTCACTTGTTGACTTTAACATAGTTGTCCATTTGTTTTTTATATATTAGCTTAACTTTTTATTGTATGTCAATATCCAGTTTATGGGGCCAGAGAGATGGCTCAGTGGAATCAACACTTCCCTGACAAGCACAAGGGCATGAGTTCAATTTCTGGTGTCACAAAAAAAATTCAGTTTGTCTTTATGATTTTCTTTTTTTTACTTTTGTTGATTTTTGTTGCTACTGCAGCAGTAGAAATTGTTATATTGTTTATTTGTTTTAATGTATACTACTTATCTTTTGATCCTTAAAAAACCATAGTTTATTTGTGGAGAAGTACATTCTAGGCCAACTGCACCAGGCCAACTGATGGAGGTAATCATATATTGGAGCACAGAAGAAGGGCTGCAGTTAGACATGTGCAGAGTAAAGTATTGAAAAGCAGTGACTGACTAAAGAAACATCCACATTAGCAACACAGTCCATACACACACACACAAAAATAAATAAATAAATAAATAAATAAATAAATAACAGGAAGACATCACTATAATTTCAAAAACTACCAACTCTCCCCTAAAACCTGATTCATGGAATTAAAGGAGACAAAATCTACTTTTTCTCACACTGAATTGTGAATACATTTCACTGTATATTCCCATATTCACACTCAGGTTACCACTAGTCTGACAAAAGCAGATAATATTCCCATTATTTAAGAAAGTACCTGAATCCTCTTTACCAGTTAAGGAATTGCTCCTCTTCCCAAATCAATCACCATTCAAATTTCTCTCATTCGGTGAACTATATTAGAAATGGAAATGACTGAAACAAGGTTCTATATAGTTTTATCTAAATTTATTTTCTCAACCAAATTTAAATTAACAATATATTAGAAATTCACATTTTTTCTGACAGTGGCCTACACCTGAATGTTTATAATTTGAATATACATTAAAAGTTGTTTTGTGTATGTGTAGCTTAATTTATTGCAGAATGATATTACAAGAACAATTGATAGTTTAGTGTGCAGGTTTAATTTTAAATTGATAAGAAAATGTACCTTTTCGTCAAAGAGATTTTACCATTTGCAATAAAACCTGTATGAGAGTCACATTTGCCTAGATTCCTCACTAAACTTTTATTTATTTATTTTTTCCAGAACCGGGTTGAACTCAGGTCCTTGCACTTGCCAGGAAAGTACTTATTCTACTGAGCTATCTCCCCAGCTCTTTACTCACTAAACGTGGTATTGTAATTCACTGACAATTCTGGTTAATTCAGTGGATTTCAAGTGATGTGATGACCTCACATTTTGTTTCTCTGATTTTAATAACACTAAGGAAAATTTAAATTTTATACTGGGCATATACATATGTTTTTTGTGAAATTTTGCTTGAGTCTGCCCAATTTTAAGTGAAATGCTTAATGTATCTTGTAGTGGGAGAATTTTGTGAATATTTTACTATTATATTTTTGTGAGATGTACATATTTTAATATATATATATATATATATATATAAATAAAATCAATGATACCTCAGTTTATAAACTCTTATTTGTAAACACTTTGATTCACAAACAGAAGTATGTGGCAAAAATATTTTTAGTTTGTGAACTCTGTTTAGGATGACAACCATATCTATAGCCAACTTTCACATCAAATTTATAGTGAATTTTGAATATTTCTCCCCCACCTTTTTTGTACTGGAACTCAAAATTAGGATTTTTTGCTTGCCAGGCAGGTCCTGAGCTACTGAGCTGTATCTTCAGTCTAAAAATTATTATTATTTATCTTAAAACTTTTGTTTCCCTTTATCTAAATTCTAGGTTTAGAGTTATATCTAAGTCAGTGATACACTTAAGATCTATATTGTGCTCACTATTTATTTTTCTATCTGATCTACAATTCTTTCTTAACAAGAAAACTACTATTCTTTTCCTTTATAAATCTATTTATAAAAATAAAATATATGGATTCTATTTCATTGATCTTTTCCTTCTCTTTCCATCATCACTCCTTTTTGTAGTTATAGTGAGGTACAATAGGAGGATTGGACATAAATACATCATGATGTTTTAAAATACCTATATTTTGAATACAATTGTCACAACCAAGGCACTAAGTATAATAATCACTTAAAATTTTCTTGTGAGTTTAGTGGTATATTTCTTTTTGTAAAGATTGGTCACCTGATGTCTCATAACTTCTTTTAAGAGGTATATCACGTTCCTGCAAACTAAGACTATTCTGTTTCATATTAGATCTCATCTTCTACTCATCCTATATAAAATCCATTTTATGCCATTGAAAGTAATTCTCCCTTTTTTACTTCTCCCGATGCATAGAAATCATTAACTTCTAATTCGTATTTGTGAGTTTCAGATAATTTATATAAATTCAATTATACAGTATCTGGTTTATTTCACCTTAGATTCATCCACATTGTTAAAGAACAGCATATATTTATTTTCAAGGCTAATATTTATTCTACTGTACATGTATGTGCAATATCTCAGTCAATTCATCTTCAGTAAATATTTTGCATTGCATAATATTTATTGCATAAGATATGTAATTGCAATATTCTTATGCTCATTAGAAAAAACAATGAAATAGATATCTTCTCACACTTTTTTAGGAAATACATATATAGTTAAGATTTGAGGAAATTGCCACACAAGTAATTTATGCACTTTGTTGGTGGGAAAGTACAATTGCTTTACTTGTCCTTTGATACAGTGTCTAGCTACGCACCTCAGACTCACGTTGATCCTGCTGTCTCAGCCATGCCTGATCTCAGTGGCCGGCTTGGCATGGGGCTGGCACAGTACTGGGGATCAAACCTGGCTCCTTGCTCATGCCAGGCAGGCTTGAGACCACCATGCTATCTCTCCAGCCTGCTTTACTTAACATTATGGTCTCAAATTTCATTCGTTTACCTATAAATGACTTAATTAATGTTTCTTTATGAGTAGTTCACCATTAGATAAATATATCAGATTTTCTTTATCTATTTATTTAATAAGCTTCTAGGTTGCCAATGTATTATGTAATTTTAGATTTGCTAATGTAAACCTGGGTGTGTATCTCTATATATATATGCAGTAGACCCTAGCTGATAAAATTGGAATTTATATTTTTTGACATGTGAAGAAACTCTATGATCTCTCTTATGACAATTTTACTGGTTTATATTTCCACTCAAATTTAGAAGTCCTCACTAGCACATAATTTCTGTGTTCCTAGTAAGAGAGATTTTTTTTTTTGCTTGTGAAAGATGTGAGTTCAGGGTTGTTTTGACTTGTACTTTCCTAATGTCTGAAGATATTAGACATTTTTATGTGCTTAATGGCCTTTTCTGTTTCATCTTTTGACAACTTTCTATTCATTCCATTTATCAGTTTTCATACTGGGTCGTCGGTTGTTTGGGGCCTTTTTCCGTTTTTTATATTTTCCAGATGTTAGACTTCTATCACAAGAATAATTTGCATTTTTTCCTATTATAAAGGTTATTGCTACACTGTTGTGCTTTTTTCATGAGTCACAGGATTTAATGTGACATAGAGAGAACCAGGTTTTCTTAGGGAGAGTAATGTCACCAATTTTAAAGGGAATACACTAGATAGGGGCAACACAAGGACCACATAGTCCCCAAATCATTAGAGTCCAGTTGCTTACTGGGCTGTGAGCAGGTTTCTGTGGAGAGGACAGTGTTATGATAGGCAGAAACATCACTAGAGACACCAAGCTGTTCTTAAGAGAAGCTGGTTTGAGCACCACCATGAGATTTTCAGAGACTTGAAGTCACAGGATGTTAAAGGGCAGTGATAGCTCTAGAAAATGCAGCCTCAGAGCTCCTTGGTTAGGAAGATGTGCCTCAGAGAACTGACCATCAGGGAAGTTTGTCCCTGATCCTACTCTGGGTCTGGAGAGAAGTAAATGACAGAGTGTAGCTCTGCCATCACTTCAGCTCTCAAAGTGTGGGTCAGACTCTTGAGTTTCCAAGTATTTTGAAGTCCAGAATTTGGGGATAAATATTGGACCTTCCCAGTGTGACCTCAACAACTTAGAAAAGCCACATTCTGGCCTGGAGGTGGCTGGATTTAGCATTATCGAGTCACATACTCCAATCTCATATAGAACATTCATGACGCTGAAATTCCTACATGTACAATTTGGGGTTGGGGCTGTGATCACTGGGTCTGGTTGCAAGCTTAGAGCAGAGTAACCCTATGGATGAAGGTTCTCAGGATTAAGCTCTCAGTGGGGATTGCTTAGGGTTGACATGACTTCCATGGTGCTATGCAATGGTATTTGTTTGGGAATTTGTATTCCTTCTTTGTTTCAATTATTTGTTTAATACTGCAACATCTGCCAAGACCCCATATATGAGAACTTTTTAAAAAAAATTTTGTTTTATTGAAGTACAGATATCAATGAGACAGTTTTAAGATACCTTGACAAGATGGATTTGATAAATTAATACACTGCAAACTTTTTTCATAATGTTTTGGTATCATAGAAGGTGCATACATGATATTATACTTACAGATATTATTATAGCATATGACTCTTATCAGTAAAGAGAGTGTAGCTGTTTGCGTATCTTATTTTTTTATACCTGAATTACATCAAAGATTCAATAATTAATACTTTCTACCTTGTTATTTTCCTAGTGGTTGTCCACAGTACTCGAAGCTGACATACTATCCTGTCCAACCACCATTAGTGCAAGTCTTGCCTCTCATAGGGTTATGTAGAACCACAGCGTTATCTATCCCCACTGTACTGTCTATACACACACATCATGATTCTTCCTTTCTATACCCCTTCCTTTGTCTACACCTGCCAGAGATAGGCACTCCATTGTCA
Organism: Ctenomys sociabilis; assembly: GCA_004027165.1. Lineage (NCBI taxonomy): Eukaryota > Metazoa > Chordata > Mammalia > Rodentia > Ctenomyidae > Ctenomys > Ctenomys sociabilis. Next base: position 8,534 of record PVKA01048926.1, read on the forward strand.
TTTAATGAACTTAGGTGCTTCATATATGAGAACTTGAAGGAAATTTCCCCATTCCTTGGAAATTTTAATTCAAACTTTATCAGATTCCCTTCATATATTGTTTTTTTTTTAAATTTATTTTTATTTTGAAAAGTAAAATCAAAGCAAGAACAAGAATCAGAAACAAAGAAACAGGGCAACATACAACAGTACATATGTTGCAGATTTTCAAACTAAGAATAGTTGATTAACAATGGTTCACATATTACATATTTTTCATCAAATTTATTACTCATATAGGCAGATATAGTTCTGTAAGACAGGATATATGGCTGGATATTATCACTTGCTTTTAAGAAATACTAAATTTTTGTTCTTGTCTCTTTTAATCTTTTTATTTTTATTTTTTAAAATAAATTTATTGAGCAAGAAGTAGCAATGAGACAGTTTCTAAACAGATTAGTAGGACAGTTTCAGTAATTAATACATTGTATATTGTTGTCTTCTTAGTGGTTATTCATAGTACAAGATGCAGACATGATATCCTGTCCACAAACACTGTTAGAACAAATCTTTGTATTCCTTGAATTAAGGAAAGTACTGTATATCTAAAATACTTTAATTTAAAGAGATTAGAGTAATAATTGATATGACATTAGAAACATGTTCTACACATTTAGAAGACCAAAATGTCAGGTATTCAAGCATGGTTTTTGTCTTACACATTGCTGTCGATGTGGTTACTTAAATTGTGGCTATCAGCATACAGAGTTAGGCAAGGTGAAAATTCTACTCATTTCCAAAGAGTGATAAAAATATTTAGTACAATCACCTTAGCCATCCTGTACATATATTTGCATGTATTTCCACTATGTTTTTGCTTATCTTTTCTCTTTTCTCTTAACTTCATTTTTTAATCTTTGAGTTTCATTTCATTCTGTTTTACTATATCTGTTACACCTTTCAGGATTTTTTCTTCTTTCAGGTTCTTACACTAGGGAAACAATATGATATTTACACATATGGGTCTGATATATTTCGCTTATGGGAATGGATAATAGTTGTATCCACTTTCCTATAAATGCTTTCAGTTTGTATTTCTTTGTAGCTAAGTAATAATCCATTGTATAAAGATACCACATCTTTTTCACCCATAACTCAGGTGATGGGCATTTTGGTTATTTCCAAGATTTGGCTATGACAAATTTTGCTACTATAATCATGGGTGAACATATATTTTTGTGGTATGATGTTTCCAATTCTTCCGGAATAATACCCAGAGGGGATTAGCTGGATTGAATGGGATTTACAGTCCTAGTTTTGAGGCATCTCCACTCAAATTTCCGCTGTGGTTGAACCAGTCTACAATTCCACCAGTAGTGTAGAAGTGTTGCATTTCCCCTGAAGCATATTCCTGCATTTATTATTAGTTGATTTCTTTGTGATAGCCATTCTTTCTGGGATAAGATGGTATTTCAATGTTGTTTTACTTTGTGTTTCTCAAATGGCCAGTGGTATGGAGCATTTCTTCATGTGCTTATTGGCCTCTTGCATTTCTTCTTCTCAGAAGTGTGTACTCATCTCAAATGTCCATTTCTGAACTTGGTCTTTAAATTTTGGGCCTTAATTCTTTTAATTTTTTATGTGTTCTACAGAGATGATTTTTTGTCTGAATGATTATTGGATAAGATTTTTTTCCAAATTTATGGGTTATCTTTTCACTCCATTTGTGATTTCTTTTGACACACAGAAACTTCTCCATAAAAGGAGGTCCAAATTGTTGATCATATGAAGTATTTCCCATATAGTTTGATTTTTGTTCATGAATTTGTTGCCTAACCCTATGTCTTTAAGATTTCCAACCACTTTCACTTCCAGGTGATTTAGTGTTTCTGTTTTTATGTTTAGATCTTTAATCCATTTTTACTTTAGTTTCTTGCATGGCTTTAGGCCCAGGTCTAGTTTTAATTTTTGGCATGTGGAGAGTCAGTTCTTCTAGCACCATTTGTTAATGAAGCTTTCTTCCAGTGAACATGGATGGCCCCTTTGTCAAAGATAAGATGGCTGAATATGTTTGTAGTTGTATCTGTATTTTCTGAACTCTTCCATTGATCCTCAAATCTGTTTTTCTGCCAATATCATGCTGATTTTATCACACTATAATTTCAAGTCAGGGATTGTAATGTGTCCAGTGATGCTTTGTTGCCCAAAATTGCCTATGCTGTTCTAGTATTCTCTGACTCCAAATAAATTTTAGGAGCATTTTCTCTAGGTCAGTGAGATATGTTTGTATTTTGATAAAGATTGCATTAAATCTGTACATCAATTTTGGGAGTAGCACAATTTTCACAATATTGGTACATTCTATATAGCTGAAAGGAGTATCTCTTCAATCTCTTTTTTAAGGGTACTGTAATATTATTGCATAGATCTTTTACTTCCTTAAATTAAATCCCAGTTATTTCATTGTTTTGGGTACAATTGTGAAGGGTATTGTCTCTCTAATATCTCTCTCAGTGTGTCTATTATCTGTTTAGAGAAATGCTATTGATTTTTGAGTATTGACTTTGTAAACTGCTGTGCTACTGAATTTGTTTATTAATTCTAGGAGCTTCTTAGGGCCTGGGAGATGGCTCAGTGAAATAAGTGCTTCCCTGGCAAGCACAAGGGCCTGAGTTCAATCCCTGGTTCTGCAAAAAAAAAAAAAAAAAAAAAAAAAAATTCTAGGAGCATCTTGGTGAAGTTTTTCAGGTATTCCAAGTAAAGTATCAAGTAATCTACAAATAAAGATAGTTTAAATTCTTCTTAACCTATTCATATTCTTTTTATTTCTCTCTGAGGCCTAATGGCTTAAGCTAATGTTTCCAGAATGATATTGAATAGATTGTATAGAGAGAACATACTTGTCTATTACCTGATTTGACAGTAAAAAATTTCTGTTTTTTCTCATTTAGAATTATGTTTCCTGTTGGTTTATCATAGATGTCTTCTATCAGATTGAGGTAGAGACCATCTGTTCCAATTTTCTACAGGGCTTTGATCATGAATGAGTGTTGGACTTTGTAAAGTCTGTTTTTGCATTAATTAAGATGATCATGTGGTTTTCGATTTGGTTCTATTGATATAGTGTATCACATTTATAAATTTTTTAATATGGAACCATTCTTGCAGCTCTGTGATGTATTCTACCTTGTCATGGCATATAATCTTCTTGATGATTTGCTTTATTCTATTTGCTAGAATTTTATGGAAGATTTGTGCACTTATGTTCATGAGAAACATAACAAGAACATGCAGTATTCTTTTTTGGTATCAGTACATTTGCCTCTAGAAATAATTTTGGGAGTATTCCTTTGTTTTCAATCCATTGAAGAATTTGAGTAGGATTGGGATGATATCCTCATTAAATTTCTTGTGTATCCATCAGAACCTGGGCTTTTCTTTATCAGTAAGGTCTGTTTGTTTGTTTTTTCTTTCACATTTTCAATTTCATTGGCAGTTATTTTGTTTTTGGAGTTCTTAAATCTTCTTTATTCAGTTTGGTAATGTATACCTATCTAGGAATTTTTCCATTTCTTCTGTGTCTTTGATTCTGTGACAGTGAAGACTTTCGAAGTATCTACCTACGATCTTCTGAAGTTTCACAGGATCAGTATGTTGCCATGCTAATTCCTTATTGGTTTAATTTGAGTTTTTTCTTTCCTCTTTTTGATGAGGTTAGGTAGGGGTTGATTGATTTTGTTTAATCTTTCAAAGATCCAGCCATTTGATTCCTTAATTCTTTGTGTCATTTTATTTGACTCAATTTCATTAATTTATCCTCTAGTCTTTATGACTTCCTCTCCCATCTTTATGCTTTGGGCTTGGATTGCTCTTCATTTTCTAGAATCTTTAGATGCATCACTAGAGTACTTATTTGTTTTTGCTCTGTTTTTCTAATGTGTGCTCACCATTATAAATTTCCCTATAAAAATGGTTTTAATGTCATCCCAGAAAGTTATGCTTGAGTTTTTGTTAGACTGTAGATATTGTTTAATTTCTTGCTTAATCTCATCTGTAACTCATTGGTTGATGAGGGAGTTATTTAATTTCCATATGTTTATGGGGTTTTATGGTTTCTTTTGTCATTAATTTCCAGTCTCATTACACTATGGTCTGAGAATATGCATGTGATAATTTATGTTTTCTTGCATATACTTAAGCATGACCTATGGACTAATATGTGGTCTATTTTAGAAAATGCCATGTGCAGCTGCAAAAATGTATATTCAGATGTTGTTGTGTAGAACACTCTGTATATGTCTACTAAGCCCATTTGTTCAAAGGCTTGGTTCAATTTTGCTACCTCTGTCATCATGTTTTTCTCTATTTGACCTCTCTTTTTGAGGTAAGAGAGTGTTAAGTTCCCCTGTTAAGATTGTAATGTTTGTTACTAGATTTTTCATGTGCTTTCAAATTTGTCCCATAAATTTGTGTGCTCCCAGATTTGGTGCATACATATTCATGACTGTTATCTCCTCCTCTAGAACGTTTTCCCTAACCAGTTTATGGGGACCTTCTTTACTTCATTTGATCACTCTTTGTTTTAAGTTCAGATTGTTGGAGACAGAATAGCTACCGCTGCTTTGTTGTGAGGTCCTGTTTTGTTTTCCATGCTTTGACTTTCTTTTTTTCCTTTTTTGGCAGAACCAGGGCTTAAACTCCATCCTTTGACTTTCAACCTATGAATTTCTTTTTAGATGTCTCTTCTCTTCTCTTCTCTTCTCTTCTCTTCTCTTCTCTTCTCTTCTCTTCTCTTCTCTTCTCTTCTCTTCTCTGCTCTGCTCTGCTCTGCTCTGCTCTGCTCTGCTCTGCTCTGCTCTGCTCTGCTCTGCTCTGCTCTGCTCTGCTCTTCTTTCTCTTCTCTTCTCTTCACTTCTCTTCACTTATCTTTGCTTCACTTCTTTCCTTCCTTCCTTCCTTCCTTCCTTCCTTCCTTCCTTCCTTCCTTCCTTCC
>PVKA01048927.1:0-13569 GCA_004027165.1 Ctenomys sociabilis
CTTCTCGTTTTGGCTAAGGCTAAGGACTAGGGCGTTGCTTCTGTGTACCTGGACCTATCGGCTGTGCCCACATGGCACTCCGGGGTTGGACGCCCACTGGTTCAAAGCCATGAGCGGGCTTCCCCTGGGAGGGACGAGGGACGAGAGACGAGAGAAGAGAGAAGAGAGACTAGGAGGAGGAAGAGAGGAGAAGGAGGAAGGAGAAAGCAAGAAAGCTAGCTAGCAGGAGAAGTAGTATTGTATAGGGGTCCTGAATAAACCGTGGAAAGAAGAGCTGGTTGTCGTGTCTTCCTTGCCGGCGAGGTTGCGCGCGACACTATGAAATTTTGTTTGTAACCACATATGGAAGAATGATAGGGTTGAATTATATGTCTGTACATTATTAGTAATAATGAGTAAAGTAATCATGTCTTACCCTGCCCGGTTCTAGTGGTGCACAAAGGAATTATTCCAATTCCAATTATTATATTTATATGGATCAGTGATATACTTCATTTCACTTTCCTTCAAAGTATTTGAGGATATCCAGTATTGGAATTGATTTCTGGTAAAACTGGCTATTAGTGCTCATTCTTTGTATGTAATGATATATTCATGTTTTTGGCATTCTTAGGCAGGATCTATTCCATAAGTCTTTTCCATTGAGAGAAATACTGTGGGGATGCACACATCTTTTCTTTGTGAAATTCAGAAATAATTCAGTTTCATACAATTACAGAGCTATAATAATTTGCTTTCACAGGATAAAAGGTAACTTTATACTATTTGGAAGAGATTCAATCTATTATTCGCTAACAGAGAATTATGTATTAAAATGTTTGTAGACAAAAGTCACAATATACATTATTAATTTAAGAATGGTTTCATAAATCTGCTTATATCCTATCATCCATATTAATAAGAGCTTATTCCCATGAACTGTCGGGTGATCTCTCTGAAGAGCTTAGGAAAGGATGTGGCTGAGAAAAGAAATTTCAAAGAATGGTAACACAAAACTCAGAGTTCTTTTTTTTGCCTTTATATCTATAGACCTCACCATAAACACTTGATAGCTTAGGATTCAAACATGTCTGACAAAAAAATTTATAGCACTCCAAGTGTTAGACTAGATGTGGAACACATTGTTTCAAAAAGGAGAGAGGACATAAAGCTTGCACCCTTTTCTCTTAGGTGAAAAAAAAAAATAAAAACAAGTAATAATTAAGCGACTGATATTGTGCAAATTTTGCAATTAATGGGTTAATTAATTTGTTCAGTAAAGATTTTTAGAAACTATTGCATGGAGTCTATTAATCCAGCACCTACAAATGTAAATATATTTTAAGAGTTTGCATATTAGTCCTAGGAGACAGTCAAACACAAAATGTCATTGGAATGCCAAGAACACTCAGCACTACAGTGTGACAGAACTAGGATCATACTCATCTGAAACATAAGGCAGGACCCCCGGGGTGCAGCAGAACTGAAGATTCAGAAATGGGGGTCACTAAGTGAAATGGAGCTATAAAATCAGAAAGGCAGCTGACACTGAGAAAAGGCAAGACGTATTTAGCAACATTTTATTATTTTGGAAGGAAAAATACAGTTTTATGGGATAGATAATGAGTTGAAGAGTAGAAGTCAGAGCTATTTCAGGCTGTAAAATTCTCTGAAGTTACATTTAGAGCTGAGGCCTGAATGCTGAGAAAAATGGTAAGTCTGTGTCACAGTTCCTTGTTGCTGAGACAAAATACCTAACATGCAAAATTAAAGGAGGACAGGTTTGTTTAGTTCATGGTTTCTGGAGATTTCAGCTCGTAGATGTCTGGCTCCAAGGCAGGGTGCCACGGGACAGGGCCATCAGAGAGGAGATGGTCAACAATTTCTTTGAATAACTCCCTATGGTTGCAGAATGCTGGACTGTGTTGGATTGTGGTGTCGAGTTCAAGAGAGGAGAAACAAATGTGTGGATGGAGAGCAAAAGCAAGCAGGTGCCAAACTTCAAGAGAGTAACAGCGAAATGCTTTCTGTCTCTTACAGTGTAACCCCCACGCCCTTAATCCTAGCACATTTAATCCAAACATCGTGCCAGAATTCAATCCCACACTGGACCCAACCACTCCTGAAAAAAGCTATACTTGTGACTGCAAGCAATTTGTGGGGGTGGGGGGAGGGGAAGGGAAGGGGAAAGCAGGAGGGAGAGGGAGGTGGGGAGGGGGAGGGGGACCTAAACCAAAGTCATCTGTAGGAAGAGGATGCTGGACAGACCACGGAAAGTTCTAATGCAAGTAGCCTGAGGCAGGAAAGAGCATGAGATGCTGTTCAGAAAAAAAAGAGAATAGATCTCTGTGCCTAGATTTGATCACTCAGGAGATCTTATATTATTTAAGTTCCATAGCTAAAGTTTCAGACTGAAATATGAATCTTACTTTAAAAGAAATCTAAGAATCTTATCTTGATAATACACAATGGAATCATTATATTGCTATGCAATTATAATAGTGGCTTTTACACTAAAGAATCAGTGCTATGAAATTGTTCACTGCTGTGTCCTAGAAGAATAGCCATAGGTAAATACTCAGTGAATATTTGCTAAGTGAAAGAATGATTACTACAGCCGTGTGTGAAGATTTATCATTGAAATATCATAAAATTTCAAATGAAAAAATATCTCTCAGATTAATGTGCTGTAATTATTGCATAGGAAATGACAAAAGAAAAATTGTTTAAAATTATTTATTTCCTATAGTTGTACTATATGATTTATTGTTTTTATTCTAGGTTTGAATAGTAATAGTGGCCAGGCAATTTCTAATAAGAAGGATCTTCTTAAGAGATTATATACCTAAAAAAAACCTGATTGTTGGAATGGATAATACTTTGTGAAAATAATGAATTATTATTAAATTTTCATTTTCTGGGAAACTGAATCACACAAATATGAATCTGGTTCCTCTTCTCATAATGTGATCACAACATAAAATCAATCAGAACACTGAAATCTGAAACTCTAATCCCTGCATGCTGTGCTGTTCAAAATTGAATTTCCTTGGAATTGTTTCATTGTATTTATGTCAAAACAGGTAATATTTTTCTGGTCCACTACACTAAATCTCATTTTGACTTTCATGGATATAAAAGAGCTTTCTTTTATCTAGAAAGGATATGCACATAGTGCTGTGAATTATCCTCAGAGAAGCTTATATTGTTGATACTATGAAACCAATATATCAATTCCTCATGGTGTGGCTTAAAAAAAACATATAGACTCTCATCTTTCCTGTACTGACTGAGATATGGATGGAATATTAATATAGTTACTTGGATGGATGAAAATGGGAACTAGTAATGAGAAAAAAAACATATAAGAAGTACATAGCGTGGTAAAAATAAAATGTAAGTTTTTAAATTTAAAAACTTTTTTGCAGTAAATGACACATGCCATTAAAAAATTGCTTTTGCTATTCTAGGTCGTTTGTGGTTCCAAATAAATTTTAGAAATGATATCTCTAGGTCTGGGAGGTATGTTGGTGGCAGTTTGATAGGGATTACATTAAATCTGTACAGCAATTTTGGGAGTATGGCCATCTTCACGATGTTGGTTCTTCCTATCCAGGAGCATGGAATATCTTTCCATTTTCTGAAATCCTCTATGATCTCTTTTCTTAGGATGTTGTAATTTTCTGTGAAAAGATCTTTGACTTCCTTGGTTAAGTGAATCCCAAAGCATTTCATTTTCCGTGGTGCTATTGTAAAAGGTATTGTTTTTATAGTTTGCCTCTCAGTGTGCTTGTTATTTGTGTAGAGGAATGTTATTGACTTTTGTGTATTGATTTTGTATCCTGCTATGCTACTGAATTTCTGTATCAGTTCTAGTAGTTTCTTGGTGGAATTTTTGGTGTCTTCCAAGTAAAGTATCATTCCCCTCAAAATATTCCCACTTCTTTTGAACATAATCCCATTGTTTTTACCACTTTTTGAAGCATCTCTGGAAGTTCTCTTTTATCACCATCTTTATCAGGAATGATAAAAATCTGGAGAGTACTGTTGCTTAACACCACCCACCACAAAGGCGGGTATGTAGAAACATGGAGAGGTCTTCATCCATCTTGTTTCCTGAATCTGACTTCTTACTGATACATCCTTTCTGAAGTAGAAGCAGATATGTTTCTTACATGTACCAATACCTGAAGGTGATCGAATTGCTATCTCCTGAAAACATGTACAAATACAAGTAAAAATAAACAATTATTTAGTTCATGACACTGAGGTGACCATGGCAGTGTAACTGGGGTCACAAACCAGAGAAGATTCCCAGAATTATTTCAGAAAGGGGCAAGAAGGATGGCACAAGAGTGCTCAAGAGTAGGAGCATTTTGAGCAGGACTAGCAGTCGTGTGCTTCTTATTACAATTTTTAAAAATTTATGCATTCAAGGGCCAGCCAAACAGCTCAGCAGATTAGAGTGCCTTCAAGCAGGCACAGAGACCAGGGGTTTGATCCCTGGGCCTGCCTTGCTGGCCTTGCCCCCGGGGTGCACTAAGACAGCAATGGAGACTGGGTGTGATGGCACACGCTTGTAATCCCAGCTCAGGAGGCTGGGAACAGGAGGATCACTACAAGTCTGATCTAGTAGTGAGATCCTGAACACCCTGTAGACCCTTTCTTAAAATATGCCCCCCCCCCAAAATATGCATTCAGCCTATTTTTAAACCATAGCGCATGCATTTTTTCAGAGTAATTACTTGAAATTCTACAAGTCTTTTACAAAGCATGCAAAATGGTCTAAATAGGCAATAGTTAATCTAAGGAAGTTCCAAGGTATGTAAAAATAATCCAATTACAGTAGAAAGCATTGAACTTTTGTTCTGCTCCAGACACTGAGTGCTTTACGCATGTCCTTTATCTTCACCTACGGTAGCCACATTTTGCTATCTCATTCACTCTTGAGGAATCCAGGGCACAGAAAAGTCATGTACATTCCTTACAACCCTCTTCAATTTAGCAGTGGGGGAAGAAGTTTTGAATAAAATGGACAGTCTTGTTGCACATCCCTCTGATAGGATGAGGGTTACCACTTAGATCTCTGTTCAATAAAGAACCAGCTTTCAGACTGCAGAAAAGTTAGCAGCCTAAACTTTGAACAAAGACTGCACACTTCTTAGACTTTAACAGTCAATGATATGCATAGGTGAGGAAGTAGAGTCTGGTCACCATTGTGCTTTGTGGGTCTACTGAAAGGTGCAGTTTTACTCTGAAGCTGCCTTTCATAGACAAGACTTTTACAATCACTCAATCTCATTCTCTTTTATTTTCTGGGTTTTGGTCTGCAGATTTTTCCTGTACTATTTCAGTAATAAACTTGTTTTCCTAATTCCAACTGTTTTAGTTTCTCAGAGGCATGAATGACCACAGGCAATCTGTGAAGATCACTTCTCTATAAACTGACTTTAGGAATTGATAATGAAATTAACACCTTTGATGTAAGACAGACACAGTGCTATGTACTGTGTCTTGCACACTCTCTTAGTCCTGACCATAAATCTTAAGTGATACAGTCTTCAGAGCTATGGATGAAAAAATCTATTTCCTCTAGAATTTAAGAGACTTGCCAAGCTAAAGACAAAAGCAAATTTAAGATTTATATTTTTTTTCTGAATCCAGTAAACAGTTCATAAACATTAAAATTACTTGTAAAAACCAAATAAAAAGAAAGAAGAAATCTTTTTCTTGGTTGAAATGGCATTATTTTAAATGATAGAAAGAAGAATCATCAATAATTTCTTAAGAGTTCATCTTTCCTAGCAAGGAACATGACTTCACATAAAAATCTAGAGGAATGTAAAGAAGATATTGCTGCATTGAGATAGCATAAGAATGATAGGAGATAGTCCCTAACTGGATTAAGCCAATACACATCCTTACATTTTGTATATATATGTGTGTGTGTGTGTGTGTGTGTGTGTGTGTGTGTGTGTGTGTATATATATATATATATATATATATATAGAGAGAGAGAGAGAGAGAGAGAGAGAGACAGAAAGAGATAGAGACTTATATTTTTAGGCACTAAAAAGATTTTAAAAAGTGATTTAAAGGTCATTACCAAAAATACTTCTTAGAAATAGCAATGTGCAGGATAGCTTGGAAGAAGCAAATACTTCAATAAGAAAAGGAAATGTATGGCCACTGTAGATTTTTGAGTCTTGAGCACATATATTTTCTCATGAGTACAAAGTTGAGTATATTTTCAATTCTAAAAATATAATAAAAATTAAGTAAAAAGAGTAAGGTCTGATACAAGATGTATGCTATCACACATGTATACATCTGTATACAGACATTTATTAGAAGAGAAATTTGTTTTTCCTTACAAATTGTTTTACAACTTTTCAAATGACAAAAAACAAACCAGGCAGTGTCTTTTGCTAGCATTTTCTACTACTTCACTGTAACCACATTGATATTTTATGATATGCAAGACTGATAGGGCTTCCACTATCTTAAACTGAAAATTCATAGTTATGGCAATCTCTAGTCAGATGTAGAACAAAGAATCAAGGAAAATCATATTTTCAGTTGATTTTCAAAATAATTTAATGATTCAAGTCAATTTCTTATTTGTTTAATCAACACATCTAAACTAAAGGAAGCAAAGGATGTTTGAATTTCAATTCACAGATATTTCTCTAACCAGTACTATAAGAAGCCACTTAATTGTTCTGGATCCCGATTTTTCTTATATTAAAAGGTGATATTTATCAAAGATGACTTGGAGATGGACATGTGTCTGAAGGTGTAAGAGATCTACTCCTGGGTATGCAACTATGTTAATGAGTAGAGACAGCCATGAGCTTAAGTTCTTCAGAGAAATACTGAGTGAAGAAGTCAGATATGAAAAAGTTCATACTTAAAAGTCTAATTATAGAATGTACATAGGCAGAGAGAACTGGGTGGCACTGTGCCCTTGTAAGAATAATCACAAGGCAGCCTTTCCTTCAGGATGAACAGAGCACGTGACTTGATTTTTGGAAAGACCTGAAGAGGGCCTTTGCTGGTGTTCTCTACTGGTCATTCACATTCAAGAAGCAAACACATGTGGGGGTTCTCTATGCTCCTTCATCTACCTACAGAGAAGAACCTTCTCTGCTGTAAGAAACACTGTTTTCCTTTCTCTAATAATGTCATTAATGTTTTTTCTTTCTTTTGGGGCCTCAGTACTGCTTTTATAATCACAAAAAGATATTTTTCAACTGAGATAGGGTGATTGTCTATATTCAGTAAGAATTTGGGATGGCACAGTGCCAATGACAGCTGTCGTTCCTGGAAGCTACTGGTAGAGAAGGCAAACCCATCATGGAAACTTCAGATTCAGGAACCAAAACAGCCGATGACCAGAAAAGGAGGATAAGGAGCAAGGATAATTACTATAAAGGAAGTGACTGTATGTCAGAAATTTAGAATTAAACTTTTTAAGAACCAACTTCCTCTACAATGTGTTTAACAAGAGGGCTTGGCAATCAAACTAGAGAGCAAAACAGAGCCATGGAGGGCTGGCCAAATAGCTCAGCAGATTAAAGGGCCTGCTTAGGCAGATGCAAGGGTTAGAGGTCCGATCCCTGACCTGCCATGCTGGCCCGACCCCTAGGGCACACTGAGTTGGCAATTGAGCCTGGGCATTGTGGTGTGCACCTGTAATCCTAGCTCTTGGGAGGCTGAATACAGGCAGATCACTATGAGTCTGATCTAGTAGTGAGACACTGTAGATCCTTACTAAAATAGAACAACAACAACAAAATGCCATGGAGATTACAAAAGATTTAAGTAACTGTTATTTTAATTTAAGGTTATATAAGCCCTGTGGGTATGTGGATAAAATGGAATGAAAATGAAGCAGATTAATTAAATCTGAAAATATGCAGAGGAAGGGTGTTTGCAAGGAAATTAAGCTTACCATAGCCACTGAAAGAAGAAGTAGTGTTAGTGACATACAATCCTGTATCAGAAAAAGAAAGATACATTTCATGAGCCTTTCACATACACAATGAAAATCAAAAGAACAATGGATTAGAGGTGATAAAATTTGAGTGTAGACAACAGAAAGGTAAATTTTGATTTAGATTTTATTGTTGTTTATAGGCATTTGCTTCTGCCCTGTAAAAAGACTATGCATTTCCATTTATGTCCCGTCCAGCGGGTCAGTCAACACAGGTCACCTAGGAGAGGAGAGGGGACTGACGAAGACAAAGAACAGGTGCGCGAGAAATGGAAACAAGACAGGATTCTAATCAAGTCTCGTTTATTCAAGGAAGTGATACAGCTTATATAGCAGAGGGAAGGGAAGTCAACATCACTAATGACGTAGGTATATTAGGGTAATGCTATAGGCTAACAATACTCAGGTGATCAACTAAAGGAGCACGTGACAGGAAGTCTAACCAAAGGAACACGAGGCAGGAAGTCATGATGCAGCAATTCTACAGGAAGTGTAACTTATATCCATAAAAGGAATAGAAACGAAGGCTTCTGGACTACAGTGCCCTCCACACATTTATTGCCATATGACTTTGTAGTAGTGCCGCCCTGTAAATGCAACATGATTCTTTATTTTCAGATATCTTTAAAGTATTGTTTAGGCCAGGGAGATATGGTAGAAATGATACTATTTGATTTCCAAGAAGAGTTCTTGCAAGTAATTTCATATTTGTCCTTTGCTTTACATCCTGCCACAAGTTAACAGACTGCAAAGGCAGCTGTCCTGCCAGCATAGGTTGCAGAATAAAAAGAATATAAAGTAAAATATAAGTGATGTATAGGGTAAGCAAAATATAAGTGTGCATCTTCTAAGATACTAATCTTGGGGACCATTTTTTCCTTTACCACAGTGAAACTAATACAAAGATAAATATTATTATGGAAGGAAGATCTGGAAGGACTTTGTTAGGACAAAACAAGTGAAGATGAAACAGAAAATTTCAAGGAAGAATGGACATCCTTTGTGTAAGGAAGGACATTTAGCTTCCTAAATGAACAAATCCAGAAGTGATATTAACTTCCCTTCAACAGAACTAAGAATAGGAAAAGCATAGAATTGGGACTGTTAAGAAAAAGGAGTGGTAGCATATTCTAACCGCCAGAGTTGTTGCTGGAAGTGAAGGCTGTCCAAAGGTACCCAGTCATCTGCATGCTCGGGAAAGGGCTCTTTCCAAGTTTTTTGCTGTTGTTGTTGCAGGGGTCATAACAAGCCATGAACTAAAATCTGTGCTACATCTCACAGTCCTAGGAATGTCTGGAGAATCCACTTGTGAAAGTTTAAGAATCCAAGGCAACACAGAAGCAACTCGGACCCAGCATCTGAACCTTCCGGGGTCCCCTTTCCTCCCAGCCCCTCTCTATGTCACCAGCTTTTCCAGTACAGGGCATTGTACGTGATAATGAAAAAGAAATAACAGCTAAGGCTTGAGAAATCTCTTGAGCACATACACAGAAAAAGAGAATTGTTCTAAATCTTGTTATTAAAATTGGAAGCTTAAACTTTTCAGACAAAAAATTATCTAGTGGCAGAAGAGTGTCATGTCACATCACCTGGATCAAAAATTCCAAACCATATTACTAAATATAAGGTCCAGAGACAGAGAATGGCCTGATGATAAAAGTTTTCTAAACTCTCTGAGTGCACAGAATAGAGCAGAAACCATAGGTTAAAAATAAAGTCCAAAAAACCTTAGGAAAATATACTTTTATTTTGATTATTAAATGAAAAATAATGAAAATGTAGTATTTGACTTGTATAAGAGAATAGTAAATTAAGCTGAAAAAGTCAGAAATTAGGGCTTTTTATTGGAACTAGGAATTGAACTCGGGACCTTGTGCTTGCCAGGCACACACTTGAACCACTGAGCTAAATCCCTGGCCTGGACTTTACTAACATAAAGTTTCTATTGCAAGTGTCATAATTAACAAAATTAGCGCTATGAGAGAAAACTATAATCAGTAATCAATTGTGGGCTCTGATTGTTTTGACAAAAGATGTTAAGAAATGTCTGGGAAACATGAAGAAGTAAAATGCTGTATAGTATAAATATTAAAAACAATAATTACAGAAGGCAGGAGAACAATATGTTCAGTTTTTATCAATACATTTAATATTTTAAGCAGTAGTTAATTTTCTTGGAAAGTATAAATTATCCATCATCAGACAAAAAGATTTAGAGAACTCAAAAGTAAGGAAATAGTGATGGAATGAATGTTAAAAGGACATTAAATCATTAAAGACCAGCAACCAAATGTAATCTAGAATTACATTTCTAGATATAGATGGTGGAGGTCATTTTTGTGCACGCATCAGAAATACAAAATATAAAATGCCTTATATAATTACTCAGAATTTAAAGACAATGGATTTAAGTCTGTGCCATAAAATATAAGAAACACTAGAAAACAGAATACTCATTAAATATTACTGTGAAATTGACTTTGAAAACTTGACCTTTAGAGTACTGTGTGATTTTTTATTTTAAATATGAATAGCAATGCAAAGTAAATAACCAATTTGGAAGCATGTTGCAGAGCATTACAAAAATATTTTTAAATTATTTAACATGTTCTGACAGAATAATCAGAAAACTTCCCTACTCAATGTAAAATAAAATTGTGGAGCAGTATATGGAGAAACAACATAAAATTTATTAAGAACTAATGAAAAGTTGGTGATATATCTAACTTAATTTTGTTGAAAGAAATAAAAATAAAACTATTGAAATGTTATCATTTTTTATTTATAAAAAAAGCAGGAGATCAACTATATAGGGTCAGAGAAAGACCTTAAAAAGTCTTTACTCATACATCTCTGTCAAGAATATATAACTGTACAATTTTTCTGGAGGGAAAATTTCTAATATGTGAAGGAAATAGAAATGTATGATCATTTGTAAAAGTAAAAATACACTTAGTACACTTGGCATTTAATCCGAAAGATATAACCTTTGATAGTTATAAAGCTTTATGGATAAATGCTTTTGTATGGTTACTTTAAAATAAAGATTTAAACAATAAGGAAACTGGAAGAAGTCAAACTACCTTTTCATAAAGAACTAGATAAATTCTGAGCTTCCACATGATAGACTATGACTTAGTCACTAACATTAATGATAAAATGTTTATTCATATTAATAATATATAGTTTCATATAACTTTGGATTTTAAATTATAAAATATTTCAATAATAATACAATTACTCTGAAGAACACATATTATTTATAGCAAACAATAATTACTCCTAACACTGGTTAGTAAACTTTCAGATTTGGGTACATACATATGTAACATCAACAGAGAATGGTTATTCCACAAAGATATTTTGGTATAAGCAGATGTTTGTTTTTTTTAAATTTATATAGATAAAAATGTATGCAGGTGGGCATAGCGGTGCAATCATGTACTCCCAGCACTTGGAAAGCAGGCACAGGATAGCTATAAATTCAAGGCCAGCTTGGGCTATACAATGGGTTCAAGACCAACCTGCACTAAATGTCAAAACATTATCTCCCCCCCCCAGAAAAGCATGACAAATTGTTCTATGCATTTCAAAACTATAAACAGTTTTAATCTTTATAAGGGTGCTTTGAGGCAGGCAGCATTATTATTCTCTACTGAAAACTCTGAGACACTAAGAGATTAATGATCTTGACCATGCTCATGCAGCTAGTATGCAAAGAATGGAACCCGTTGTCTCTCTCCAGATCTGATGCATGCTCTTATCCCTTGTATTATTCCACTTCAGGCCCAGTACAAGCCATTGGTGATGCAAAAATGCCTGTGAATCGCAGCTTCTGATAGCAAGTCAAATAAGATAATTTGACATATTGGCAGGTATCATGCAGTGTGGAACAGGTAACAGTGGAGGTATGTAAGATACATTAGTAGTGGTGGAGATGGGAATCATTTCTACTCCTCGCAGGGTAGTTTGTGATTTGTGATTCTTCCTCCAAATAATGAAACTTCTTCCAGACACTGACACTCTCTTGTACATGGATAGCAGACACTTAGGCACATAGGAATTGCAGACATAAACACAGATTGCTTCTACAGATAAGAATAGAAAGGAGGTGGTGTGTCATTGATGCTTACAGATGTTTATAAGGAACTTTCTGCCTCCATGTAGTAATGTTTGATTGAGTTCTGAAATCTCTAGATTTTAGTTGAATTATGTTTGAGAACTAGGAGGGTGTTCTTCCAACAGTCATGGCTGTGTGATCATCTTGACCTGTGCTAAAAGCCTTGCTTGGTTGAAGTTAAATTTAATTAGGTATTGGAAAGCAATTAATTTAACACTTGGTTTCCCCACATGTTGAGGAGTAATAAGAAAAATCATTATAGGGTAAATAGGTAGGCACTGGAAAGAAATCTAATTTTTTTCTTTATTTGAAATAAACTAATAAACTCACATTATATATCTGAGAAAGAAAGCAAATGTAATACAATTCTTAGAAAGTTGCAAGTAATTTTTTGTATTCTGTGGAAAAAGCCCAAGATATACAAAATATACCTTACAAAGAAAATGTATTTAATTCTGCTGTATCACCTAAAAGGAATTTTGTTTTATTGTATACTCAAGGCTGGCCAAGCCTAAAGCCAAATAATAGCCTGTGGTTTCTGAAATAAATAACACTGAGATCACTGGACAGGTGATATTAGAAAACCAAGAGCATTCTTGGCATTCAAGTGAAATAAAGTTAAATCCATACAAATAAGAAGTCACTTGTGAGAAATAATCTTCCCCACATTATTTCCCTAAAAGATGCTCCTAGGAACAGGAATGATGCTAAATGAACAGCCAACATCAAATAAGTGAACAAAACCAGAAGGCCTTCACTCTAAAATCAGGAACAAGCCAAAGATGCCAGTTATTACCACTTCTGTTCAATACATTTCTGGAAACATTAGAAATTATATAAGAGACAGAAACAAAAGCAATGTAAGTAACAAAGGAAAAGGTAAATTATTATTTGTAGATGACACAATAATGTACATAGAAGATCCTAAATTTCCGCCAAAAGACTGCTAGTGTTAATAAGCAAATTTGGTAGCTTGATATAAGATCAACACTAAAAAGATAACCTTCCTGTACAAGAACAATGAACTCAGTATGAAGCTACCTTTCACAGTAGCATCAAAGAAAATGAAATAGTTAGGAATCAGCCTAATGAAACAAGTGAAAGGCTTTTTTCATATCTTGATTCAGCATCCTTGCATACTATCTTATCATTTGAAAATATTTACCATAATACCAGACATTGACATATTTCCTAGAAAGGTAGCTTTTCTTAATTGTCTCAAAAGTATTTGCAAGAAAAGAATTATCACAAAATGCAAATGTGCATGGGAAGACATCTGTCCGGCGCTGCTCCCGTCCCGCGGAAGAAGACACTTAGACACTCTGAAGCGGGTTCAACAAGCCTTTATGGATCGGGATGCAAGCCTCTACATGCGTCCGCTAGCAGCGGCGTCCAACGTGCAAGCAACAACGGATTTCCTGGTATAGCAGACTATATAGATTTTACAGACCAATCACAATCATACACGTGTTCA
>PVKA01048928.1:0-13531 GCA_004027165.1 Ctenomys sociabilis
GATCTGCACTAATGGTGGTTGGACAGGATATTATTTCGGCTTTTAGTACTAGGGTCATCCACTAGGTAAATAATTATTGAATTTTTGATATAATTCAGGTATAAAAAAATAAGATAAGTAAGCAACTACACTCTTAATTCACTGATAAGAGATATCTGCTAAAATAATATCTGTAAATATAATATCATGTATGCACCTTATACGATACCAAAATGTTATGAAAACAGTTTGCAATGTATTAATTCATCCAATCTGTATGGTTAAGGTGTCTTGAAACTGTCTGATTGACATTTGTATTTTAATAAAATAAAAATAAATGAAAAAAAAAACAGGCATTTTCCTTAATAAAAGATTTTAAAGGTTAAAAAAAAAAAAGAAAAGAAAACCCACCAGAGCTCTCTCCCCTAACTGCAGGTGTACAGAATATACTGACTGCTGTGCCAGCCTGGTAGTGCTGCCTTCACTTATCCTATGTGCCAGCAGTGCTACCCACTGCAGCTTTTGTGTCACTGGTCAGTGGACTTATGGAAGCCACTTGCTCCATGAGAAACTATGAATTTCAAAACAAGTCAGTGCTGAAAATTTCACCACCAGTAGTGTTTGAGGTCATACAAAAGATCTTTAATGTTTAGTTAGTGCTGATATTGAACAAATACAAGAAAACATCAAGTCCCCAGGTGTGAGGTGAAGATCCAATTCTTCAAATAAGATAATGTTTCATCTACCTGTGTGTTAAGTTTATTTTCCATATCTAGAAAGTTTCCTGCTACTTCTTGTATAAATGGGTTTTTTGTGCTCTTGGTGCTATTTTGTGATTGTTCACTAATTGCAATTACTCTTGTGTTAGTCCTCTCAGAGTTGGTTCCACTCTTCGTGCTCCCTTGTTGTTTCCAAGACACCTCTCATTAACTGATCACTGACCACAGTCCTTGTCCTCTGGTTCTGACACTGTCCTCACACTGGTCACTCCTGCTATCTGTACTTCCAGTGATGCTTTTGGTCTCCTGGATTTCTGTCTCGAGCTTCCTTCTGGGCACCCATTCTTTTCTATGCTGACTAGTCATGTTCTGTGTCTCCTTCTTTAGCTCCACTGCTGTTTTCTAGTGCCTTTTCTGCACTTGTTGATCATTTGTTTCAGTACGCTCATTATGTTATTAGTTATATCTTCTTTAAATTTACCACAAACCCTATAGAACTGTTTTACCTCCATTTGTATCCTACACAGGAAGATGGTCCAGCCCTAAACGTGAGGGTTGCCCTTGAGTTTTCTCTTCACCTCACCTTTTGCATACATCCATCCGCAAGACCTACTGATTTTCCTTTCAAAACACACATCAAGTTCTGTTGTCTCTCCACCTCTCCGGTCCTCTCTCTGATTGTAACAGCCTCCTGATGATTCCTTCATTCCACTCCTAAGGCCTCATCAGCCATTCTGCCTCTCTTCTGCAACCAGAAGTGTCTGTTTAGACATAAATCTCCTCTGCCCTGCACTGACTTATACTGTGCTTCTAATCAAATCTAAATCACATACTCAATTTACAAAGCCCCTCAAGATCTGGCTGCCAAGTAGGTTTCAGACCATCTAGTGCACTCTCCCCTTCTTTCTTTCCCCAGCCTGTGAACGCAGGATACCTTCACAGGCCCCTGTGTTTGCTATTCCCTGAAAGTTCTTCCCATAAGAACTTCGTGGCTTCTAAATGTCACCTCTAAGAGACTTTCCTGAAACACCTAGGACAAGCCAACTCCTCAGCAACACCATTGCTTGACTATTCATTTTCTTTCTAGTATTTATCATTGCCTAATTTTTTTCTTCTCATTTCTTTGGTTATTTCCATCCCTACCCAAATGTAAGCTCTACAAGCTAATAATAACTAATTAAAGGCTGGTCAGATAGCTCAGTGGACTAAAGTGCTTGCTTAGGCAGAGCACAGTGGCCAGGGTTCAATCCCTGGCATGCCATGTTGGCCCAGCCAGTGGGGCAAGCTGAGATGGCAATTGAGACTGTGCACACACCTGTAATCCTAGCACTTGGGAGGTTGAAAACAGGAAGATCACTACAAATCTGATCTGTGTAGTGAGACCCTATAAACCCTGTACTAAATACATTTAAAAATAATAAGGACTAATACTTAGTTTTTACTTTGTGCCAGACACTGTTCTAAGTACTATGCAATTAAAAACACATTTAATTATCACCACAAAGTTGCACTTTGAGCACCTTCATATCTTACAGCACAAAACTGAAGAACAAGTTTTGTAAGCAGTGGAGCTAGAATCAAAGCCAGGTAGTACTGGAGTCTGCTCCTACCCTCATGCCTTATGTCCCACGCAAGAGCAGGATTTTTATTTGTATTGTTCTCTGCCATTGTTCTAGCACCTATAACAATACCTGGCAGACCAAAAGCACCAGCAAATATTAGTAAACTAATGTTGTATGACTGATTGTTGCCTTTGAAGTGGATTGATCAGATTTCAAAAACTAACCTTCCAAATATGGGCTTATTGTTCGAAATAAAAAATTCCTCTATTTCTAGTCCTCAAAGGGAGGTGTACATAAACATGATATCCAAAGCATTGATTGATAATTTTTAACTAAAAGATCAAACAACAATCCAAGGAAAAAGTACCATTCATTAACTCCAAGCTTTGAAAGATATAGACAGGCAGAGATAAGAAGGGTGTAACTGCGATTATTAGTTGTTACCTAATCTTTGTTTCCTCTTCTTCCTCAGTAAGCATGCTCTAAAATTTTTGCTGTGTAGGGCTAGCCAAATAGCTCAGCAATCTAATTCGCCTACTTAGGCAAGCAGCCAGGGACCGCGGTTTCATCCCTGACACCACATACCATGCCAGCCCCACCCCAGGGTGGGCTGAGCTGGCCACAAAAAAAAAAAAAAAGAAAGAAAGAAAGAAAGAATAAAATTTTAGCTGTGGGCTGGCAAGATAGTTCAGAGGTCTAGAGCGCCTCCCAGGGACCACGGTTCGAGCCCCAGCACCACATGCCATGCCAGCCCCTCCCAGCAGGGCCGGCTGAGCTCAAACCCCACCCCCGCGAAAAAAGAATCCGTGATGTATAACGAGACACTGTAATAAATACAGGAATTTAAAAAAAAAATTTAGCTGTGTAATTGACTACCCAGAACAAAAGTTACATTTCCCAGACTCCCTTGCATCCAGACATGGCCACGTGACAAAATTATTGATGCAAGGATATAGGGAAGGAAGCTATGTAACTTTCTGGAAATTTTCTTAAGTAAAAGAAGCATGACCATCTCCTTTTTATGTCTCCCTCCTGATGGGTGGAATGTAAACCTAATGACTGATGCTGCAGCAGCTATCCTGGACCACAAGAGGAAGACACATACTGAGGTTCCTGATGATCATAAAGATACCATATTAACCACTAAGAGAACAATATGCAATGTAGTAAGTATTGAAACTGTCCTACTAGTCTGTTTTGAAACTGTCTCATTGCTATTTGTTTCTCAATAAAATTATTTTTTAAAAAGGATACCACATGAGGCCCACCAAGATCTTATTTAAGCCAGGTTAATAAGTGACTTGGGCTGGGTTACCAGAAACAGATCTTGAGACAAAGGTTAATGTGCAAGTTCCCAAGATAAAGCAGTAAGGGAACATAGGGAAGATAACTGAGCTTAATCCTCACAAGGGCCAAAGACATTCCAGGCAGAGAAGAGAGTGTAAATAAAGGATACAGAAAGTGGTACCCAGAAGAAGGTGGGTGAAAGTACTGCAAAGGAAGAATACAGAAAAGAAAGAATTGAGGAACAAAATTAGAAAACCAGACTATTGAGTTCAATCCCCAGTACCTCAAGAAAAAAAAAAGAAGAAAACCAAATTGAAGCCATTAGACTACATGGAAAGCTTTAATGCCTCACTAATTCATAGACAAAAGGAGCCAGGATCATTTTAAACACGCTGGTTCAGAAAATTCAGTAGGCAACTTCATGTGGGATGAGTCACAATGAGACATGTATGTTGTAACACCTATTTGTGACCATTCTAAGCCCATTAAAAGCAAGAGGTTATGGTAGTGTGATTCAACCACTACAAAAAAAAAAGAAGAAGTAACAAAAACCTTGTGAAAAAAGATCTCCTCTTTCCAGTTGCTTTAATGTAGGAGGCAAGAGACACAGGAGGACCAGACATAAATCCAAGGCTAGATTCTTGCCTGTGTAAGGAGAATGGGAGTGACAGGAACAGACAAGAGGATATTGGCGAAAAGCCAGCATATTTGAGCCACCAAAGGTGAAAGGGAAATAGATAAACAGATTCAAGATTGTACAAAGCCTAGCTTATTGAGGACGTGTGGATAGAAGCATGACTATGATGGCAGAAAGACAGGTTTGATCCCCACATGCCAAAGCAGGAGGAAAGAGCTTATAAACTAAGTTAAACAAAAATGGACTGCCAGATGAGCATACAGGACCACTGTGAGTAGGAGGCCAACCTCAGCTGCCAAGTGAGTTCAAGGCCAGGGTGAACTATTTAGTGAGTCCTGGTCTTAAAAAAAAAAAAAAAAATAGGCTGTAGTCAATCAGAATATACCCACTCTTAAAAATGTCCAACATGTCTGACATCACTTGGTGTTACAGCTTTACATCATGCTCAGCTGATGAGTGACAAGCAGTCACCCAAATGACTGCTTATCCTATAAGGTTTGAGAAGCCATGCCAGAGTCGTTGGTGGTTATAATCAAGGTGTCTGTAGACCCCTACGGAGAAGAAAGAACAAACTTGAAATATAAATTGCATGTACTAGCATATGGATTTGAGATGAAGAGAAGCTCCCAAGTGAAGTTGCTAACTAGGCAGAATTATAAAATTGAAAAGTCAGGCATGGAGTATGGTTTGGGCATTGACTACAGAGATGTGATTTTTTTGTTTTGTTTTTGTTTTTGAGACAGAGTTTCACTATACAGTCTAGCCTAGCTTTGAACTCATTATGTAGCCTATGCTGGCCTTCAACTCGAGGCAATCCTTCTGCCTCAGCATATCAAGTACTGCAATTACAGACATGGTTTGCCCCACCTGGCTTTTGGGGGGTTTGGGGTTTTTTTTGGTGGGATTGTTGTTGTTGTGGTGGTGGTGGTGACAGGTATTGCTATATAGCCCAGACTGTCTTCAAACTCAGGATCCTGCTGCCTCAGACTCCTGAGTGCTGGGCCTCCAGGCACGTACCACTGTACCTGACAAGAGCTGTGATTACTGAAGCCATAAGTACACAGACAGAGGAGGAAAAAGCTAAGGCAAGATGCTAGTCGCTGTGCAGTCATTTACCTATTGCCTCGGCCCTGCGGCTGCTGGGACTAAAGGTCCATAGGCAGCCTCTCTTGGATCTTCTCTAGCCAGCTGGCTGCCTGCTAAATTCTGCTAATGAGAGGCACTGGGACATGACGGAAAGAGAGAGGGTGGGAGGAGGTATGTCCTTCCTATTTCCAGCTCCTGTTAACTCCTCCCCAAGGGTCAGCACACGTTTTCTGTGGACAGCTGAGTATTAAACAGTCCAGGCTTCGCAGACTATACTGCCTCTGTTACACCTACTCAACTCTGCCACTGCCACCCCTAAGAGACATGGACATACATTAATGAACAAGCATGATTGTGTTGCAAGAGAAATGGGTTTTTTTTTGTTTTTTTATTTTCTGCATTTTAGGGAAGAGTCTATAGGGTGTTCAGGGTCTCAGTACTAGATCAGACTCGTAGTGATTCTCCTGTTTACAGCCTCCCAAGTACTGGTATTACAGGCATGCACCACCACGCCCAGTCTCAATTGCCATCTCAGCACACCTCAGGGGCAGGCACAGCAGGCCCCGGGATCTAACCCCTGGCCCCTGAAATAGCAGTTTATTTACAGACACTGGAGTTTAAGATTTTAATAACTCTGATGGGTCCAATACTTTCTTCCTTTTCATTTTCAATCACTTAGAACTGTGAGAAAAGCTGAGGCAGGAGGATCACAAGAGCAAGTTCAAGCCCAGTATCAGCAAGAGCAACTAAGCAGAACACTATCTCACAAAGAAATTTTTTTAAAAGGAAACAGGGAATGTAATTCAGTGAGCAGGCTTTGGGTTCAATCTACAGTATAATTTCTTTTTAAAAAAAAATTTGGTACACGGTCTCGCTACACAGTGCAGACTCATAGTGATCCTCCTGTTTTCAGCCTCCCCAGCCCCAGGATTACAGACATGCGCCACAACAACTGGACTGGATCACTGACTCAGGGCACCCAGGGGTGGGGCTGGCATGCCATGCAGTACCAGGGATCAAAGCCAAATCCCTGCACTTGCCTAAGCAGGCATTTAGTCCTCTGAGATATCTCACCAGCCCTTGTAGTATCATTTCCAAAAAAATGAAAAACATTCTTAGCTCACAGGCCATAGAGTAGATGGTAAAGCAGAGACTGAGCACCCAAACTGCAACCTCAAGTCCACTTATTTATCACAAAGTGCCAACCCTATAATTAAACCTGAATTCTGAGGTTTTAGTTTAGAAAAAAAAAAAATGTACCCAATGCTCAATTGCTGAGGCGAATTGGCTCATAAACCAGAAGAGAGGGTCCAGCAAGCCTGCTGCAGCACACGCATGATAGGTTCACCTCCTCTGCCACAGAGAAAGTGGGGGCATCAGGACAGGGCAGGTGTGGTTGCAGTGGCCTCCTCCTCTTTTTTTTTTTTCTTTTTTTTTAATTTTTGGCGAAAGCGGGGATTGAACTCAGACCCTTGTGCTTACCAGGGAAGCGCTTATTCCACTGAGCCATCTCCCCGGCCCCAGCCTCCTCCTCCTCCTCCTAACTACTCCCACTGCAGCTAAAAAATATCCTGGAGATGACAGCACCATAGAAGCCCCTACAAAATCCCCACTCTGAGAGCTGAGCAGGAGACCCACACAAGCTGTTCCTCCCCACCAACCCCAGCCTGGAGGCACTGCCTCCTCTCCTCCGTTCCTCCAACCCTGTGGCAGCTGCTTCTCACAGGTACCACATCTGGTTACTGCACCAGCTTGATTCACTCCCCCCAGCCTCCCACACTGCACACACCAGCTCCCTGCACATATCCCATCTGCTTGAAATGCACGGCATGGAATCATTTTTCTGCCCAGGCCAACAATGACACAGAAATCCTTTTAACTCTCAGGTGAAAAAGGAAAGGGAAGCCAAAAAATGAGGCATCAGAGAAGAGGCAAATCTGACACAGAAAGAGAGAGAGACTCAGGACAAAGGGCACAGGAGGCTGTGATGTGTCCCCTGAGAAGAGGACAACCATTTCAGGACCAGAAAATGTATGTGACATGCCTGCCTCAGCCACAGCCTCACCTAGTGAGAGTCTGTGAGGAACAGGCAGCTTGTGGGCAGGGTCTAATTTCACATTGGGACCTCTCATTCATGCAGAAGACAAAACCCAATCCAAAAGCACAAGTTTGGGGGTTGGGGATATAGCTCAGGGGTGCAAGCCCCTCCCTGGCAAGCATAAGGTCCTGAGTCTGATTTAGAGTGTGATGCTGTGGGGAAAATCCAAACTCCAGATGCTCATAGGCTGTGTTTGTGCAGATGCTGACATCCAGACAGGACGTGGGGTTCATGCTGTGTGTAACGTAGGAAGACTTACTTCGCAGTGCTTCCCATACGTCCTACAGCCCATGCTGCTGGGCGTGCGAGTGCACACCTATAATCCTAGCCCTCTGGGAGACTGAGGCAAGAGGTTCACAAATTCAAGTTCAGGCTAGGAAAAGTAGCAACTTAGCAAGACCCTATCAAGGGGCCAAATAGCTCAGTGGATTAAAGCACCTGCAAGCAGGTGCAGGGGCCAAGGGATTCAATCCCAGAGCCAGCTGTGCTGGCCCCACCCCCAAGGCATACTGAGATAGCGATTGAGACTGGGTGTGGTAGCATGTCCCTGTAATCCCAGCTCTTGGGAGGCTATAAACAGGTGGATCACTACAAGTCTGATCTAGTAGTGAGACCCTAAACACCCTGTAGACTTTTCCCTAAAATACAAAAAAAAAAAAAAAGTTCCATCCTCTTGCAGCTGGGAGTTTATACTGCCACTCATTCAGCAACTGCAGGGTGTAAAACACAATGAAGGATGTATGAAAAGTCTCTGATAAGTACTTGAAGCTCAAAAGCTATCTTGCTCAGATCTAGAAAACTTTCTGTGGTTGAGACAAAACTCTGCGAGG
Source organism: Ctenomys sociabilis (assembly GCA_004027165.1). Classification (NCBI taxonomy): domain Eukaryota; kingdom Metazoa; phylum Chordata; class Mammalia; order Rodentia; family Ctenomyidae; genus Ctenomys; species Ctenomys sociabilis. Next base: position 8,199 of record PVKA01048928.1, read on the forward strand.
TAGCTCTACCTGGTTTAACCTCAGTGGGCCTTTTTCTATTCTCACAGCTGCTCTCTTGATGGATGCTCCTGTTTATGAATCCCTATGGATCTGATGTCCCACTAGACAAGGTCTTCCAGGGCTATGAATCATTACACTGTTTGGGTCAGGATTGGCAGCCCAGCCCCTACCTGTACCCAAGTGAAGGTAGTTAGGGCAGGCTTAGGTGAAATAAATGGAGGCAGTGTGCACCCTTTAATGCTCCCCTCTCATATGGAAATAGGGTCCACTTTTCTGAAAAGCTCAGGCCAGCAAAACAGCTCAGAAGACTAAGCACCTCTTCAGGTAAGCACAAGGACCAGGGTTGGATCCCCAGCACCACATCTGCCAAGCCAGCCACAGAGACCAGGAGTGGTGGCACACACCTATAGTCCCAGTGCTGAGGACACTGAAAACAGGAGGCTCACTACAAGTCCAAGCCACATAGTAAGACCCTGTATCAAATACATAAAATAATAATAATAATAATAATAATTTAAAATACAAAAATAAAAATTTTAAAAACTAAAAAGCTAAGGCCCTGAAGGAATCAGTGTAAGTCCAGAGTTTGAATTGCCAGCAAGTAATCCCTGTGTGCTTTCCTTGCAGATAACTCACAGTAGAACCTCTGTAGGGTGTGGCATCAAGAAAAAATGAAACATCAGAGCTAGAGACACTGGATGGCTGAGTCAGGGGAGGGAAGCTGAACCAGTTTCTACCTGCAGAGAGGGCAGAGAAGGCAGAGAGGGGAACAGGTGCCCTTTCACTCTTCTGCAGCTTGGTCTATGGATTTGCATCCCGTCTTCACTTCGGGGACCCCAGGCAATATCTCAGAAATTGGAAGTAACTAGCCAAAGGCTCTGACAGGTGACAGTGGCTGGAAATTGAAGCTTCTGGCCCAGAAATTTTGGCAGAAAAATTGTAGTAGCTTCACAGATTACAACTGCCTGGAGCCAAAGGAAAGGGAGGAGAGGGAGGCCAGGACAAGAACTATTTACTGGACCAGTCCCAGTGCCACCCACTCTCAAGCACTTTTCTATATGGTATGGTTTAATTTTCTTAACAATTTGTGAAGTAGAATTGTGCCATTTTAACTCGTAAGAAAACTAGTTCCCAAAAGAGATTTCCCACAGCTTTCCCAAAGGCACACTAGCCACAACTGGCTAGAACTGTCTGGCTCATGCTCACTCCAATGTGCTGGGGGGAGAAGAACCTCCTGTGCCTCATCAGCACTTCCAGCAGTTCTGAGGAGCCTGTGAGCAACCTCAGGCCTAACAGTGTAGTTACACCTACAGAAAGAGGCTGCTACAGTCTGAAGAAGTTCGTTTGAAGGCCTAAGGAACTTTGTCTCTGTTTTTCCCTCCCTCAGGTATCCTTCCCTCCTAACCTTCCTACTCCAAAGTTCATCTCGTCCAAAGACAGCATCCAGTTACTGTGCTGCATTCTCAAGGAAAGATGATTCCAGCCCAATAGCTTCCAGGGACCTGAGTCCTCTAACTGCTGGAGACCAGCCTGCCTTTCTGACCCTACTCCCTATACCAGCGCTTAACTTAAAAGAATGGCTCAACTGCCTCCATAGTTCTTTAGTGCACACACACACACACACACTCTTCCTGCCTCCCACCTACCAGTGTAGCAATTTGGCTGGAGTAGCTTGAGTTTGAATTTCCAAAGCAATCCAGAAAACCAGGGTCCCAGTACCAGAGCTCTGGCAACTTAGTGGTCCTGGGGAGACGCTCACAAACTGCCCTAACCAGGTCAAGTAACAGCCTTCAGCGTTCCATGCCTTGCCAGCCTTGGCTTAGCACTGAAGGTGAAGGCCTTTAGTGGGGGTGGGACTGCATAAGCACAAAATGTGCAAGGTATAGCACTTAGCTGCACTAGGAATCCAGTCTTGGAGGATTCCAGAGGAGAGAACTATCACTTCTGCTTGGAAAGTGATCCAGAAACTGGAACGAGTGCAATGGGAAAGGGGATGTTCACAAGTCAGTTCTCAGACTCAGAGAACCAAGGGAAAGACCTAGAGGGACTTGTTTAAGGTAAAAACCAGTCCTTCCAAAGTTGTTCAGAGGTCTCCTGAAGAGGGTTGGAGGCCCATCCCACTACTGCCAAAACTCTTAAACAATTCTTCCTATCCACAGCCTGAGGTCACCACTGTCACTGATGTCTGAAGGCTAGAAATAGAAATGAGTCACTTGGCCTTCTAAAGTGCTTAATCTAATGCTTAATTTATTAAAGATGAAAGAGTGGCCATTTGCAGTGGAGCTGGATGTGGTGCCAGGGTCCCAACATTCACGTTATTCCTGAACATTGCTTTCTGATAGGAAACAGTCACACTGCCCCCTAATCCAGCCCAAAGATTGCTCTGGCAAGAGAGGAGCTGCTGGGATCTCCACACTGTAGTGCAATGTAAGTTACCTCATTCTCTTTTTCTGATGGATTCTCAGCAAGGGGGCCCAAAAGGGGGTTGGATGTGAAGGGAAGCTCCTCTCTAAGGGTGGGATGATGATATTAAATGTGTATCTGGATGGATGAAGCCCAACAGCCATTCCAAACATATGCAGGACAACTCCTATGTCAGTATAAACAGAAGGCAGGCCAGGCAGGAAGAGATATGTCAAAATCCAGTGAGCAGGAAGCCCGTGCAATATGGTAGCAGTCTGGCTGATGATATAATGGGCCCAAGGGTAGGATCCTCAGTCAGAGGACAATGTGATCGGTAGCATAAAGCTACAAGGTCAGCTTCAGATGCATGAAGGACCTCAAGGGTCAGAGTGAAGTCAGCAGCCACGTACCTTTGAAGCCAGACTAACAAATCACCACTGTGCTCCTCCCATCTGATGGGAAAGATCAGTATGGCTTCCAGAATGAAAGATGGAGGAGACAATGGAATGGTACCCTTAGAAAGACATGCCTGACAAGGTGACAGAATGCCTTGCTCATCAGGGATGCTACAGCAAAGTACCACAGACTGGTGAGCGATGAATGACAAAAATTCTGATTTGTAGATGATAACTTTTCACTATTCTCATGTAGTGGAAGGACAGGGCAGCCATGTGGGGCCTCTTTTGATCTCATGATAGTTCACTCATATGACCTAATCACCTCCCAACAGCTATTCCAATGCCATTATATTGGGGATTAGGCCTCATTCTAGAAATTTAGGGGGATGCAAACATTCAGATCAAAGCATAGATCTCCAACACAAAGATCTGGGAGCCTAGGACAAACCTTTCCAGGTGGGGAAAAGTAGATGAAGAGCAGAAAAAGTCGGCTGCCTGCCTCACTTAGTCATCCCCATCAAAGGCAGAACATGAGGGAATTTGCATGGAGAAGTCCAAACTGAGGCAGTGTAGACAGTGATTTAAAAAGCACAGACTTAAGGGGCCAGGGAGATGGTTCAGTAGAATAAGCACTTCCCTGGCAAACACACAAGTCTGAGTTCAATCCTCAGTTCCGCAAAACAAAAATAATAATATTAATTAATTAATTAATTAATTAAAATAAATAGCACAGACTTGGCTTGGGATGTAGCTTGGTGGTAAAGTGCTAGCCTGGCATGCACATCACCCTGGATTCCACTGCCAGTGCTAGAAGGGGAGGGAGGGTGAGATACAGGTAAGGCAGGATAGAGGGAGGGAGAGAAGAAAAGGACAAGACAGGACAGGAATCTGCAGGCAGATTTGGAGGCCACACCCGAGACCACTGAATCCCACTCTAGGGGTAAAGTTCAAATACTATTTTTATAAGTTCTGCAGGTGACTGTTAAATGTTAAGGTAGAGAAAGCACTGACCTAAGAGACATAGCCATAAACCAATCTAAGCTACAGTGTTTTCATCAGTTAAATGAGGATAACAATAGTGCCTACAAAACAAAAGAATACAGGTCCTGTGTCACCCTCTCCCTGGACAGTCTGATTAGTGTCATCTGTTCAGGACCATAGGGACAGGAAAACACCAGGCGTACCCCCCTCACAGCTGGCAGAGTAGAGAAAGGAGCACTGAGAGCTGCCGGGAGATGTCCTGTTGAAGTCCCAGCTCTAGAGCAGCCAGCTGGGTGAAACAAGAGCTATCAGGTGTGAAGCCTCTTTGCATCTCCCATGCAATGGAACAGGGGGCCTGCTGGAGGCTCAGCCCTCACTCCCGCAGGAAACTGACCCCAACTGCTCCACGCTCTGCGTAACAGACTAAACCAGTGCCATTGTTGCTAGAAAACTATGTAATCAAGGAACAGTTTCAAAGGATCTGCGTGCCTATGCTGAGACCTTTGAAGGAAGTGGGAAGCAGGTGTTCATGGTGGGAACACCCTCACACTCCTACAAGGGCAAATTGAAGGGCAGCTCTGTGCAAGAGGACCCCAAGTATAAACAACAGAAACCAGTCTGTGGTTGCCATATATGGAAGAAGGCATTGCACAGGTGTGGAGGGAAGGAAATGGGCACCCACTTCTTTACCTGGAAATGGATTTGACAGATATCAAAATCTCCTGTGTTTATAATTGGCACATCATCTCAAACAGTTGCTCCTATTCTTCGTCAAAGGTGTCATTTTCTTTTTTGAAAATGTCAGTCTTAAAATATTTTTTCAATTTTTCTATTTTCATCAGAGAGTCAGCAAGATGTTAATCAGCTTTGACACACCTGCTTATTTCCTATTTAATAAGGAAGTTCTGTGAGAAGCAGCAGTTACAGCTGCAAGAGGTGAAATTCCACCCTAAGAGATAAGATGCATGAACTAGGAGTCCATAAGAAGCAACACAATCAAAAAGCCCAGTGCTGAATTTCCTGTATTCACACATACATAATTGTAATTTAACTACCGGGCCTCTTCTGGCTGCCTCCTCCTCTCTATGCAGCTGCCAAGCAGTGGTTTGGGTAATGATCAGAACTTGCTGTATCTTCAGTTTATCTCTGTGCACAAATGAAATCATTGTTATGAGATAAAGCACTAGTATGGGATTTAGGAATGCTTATGGATTTTCCTTTGGTTCTGTAACATTGGACTTTGGCCTCTAAGGTTCCCAGATCCTCTTTCTGTTTCAGAGAAAGCCTGCACTGCTCTGTGAATCTCATGGCTCTTAAACCCACCTCCCACCCACACCAGCACAGAGTTCAAGGCATAGAGCAAGTTGTTCTAAAAGTAAACTTAAAGTATGTCCCTGTCACAAGTAACCTGGCTGGTTGCTGCCATCTTATCCATGGACTATCCAGGGCTCAGAAGTATAAGTTCAAGGCCATTAACTAGGGATCAGCCTCTCTTCCCTGATCCTTCATGCCCTGAAACAGTCATTTAAAGTGTATTAAAAAAGTATGTGC
>PVKA01048929.1:0-13533 GCA_004027165.1 Ctenomys sociabilis
CAAGGGTAGCTCTGCCTTGTGAGTCTCCACAGCAGGAAGGGCCCTGGTAGGGTCCTAGCAGTACTGGGGGCCGGCCACGGGTGGCTATGCCACCCTCATGTGATCCTGACCTGCCCACAGGTCAATGGCAGCGAGCAGACGGTGGTCGCCTTCTTCATCATGCCTGCTCGGACCAACAACTTCAACGTGGAGACCCTGAAGGGCCAGGCCGTGCGCAAGCAGCTGTGGTCAGCGGCCCCATCCCGACCCAGAGTGGCCCCACTGTCTTCCCTGGGCCCAGGGCTTCTCCCTGCATCTAGGTTTTGTTCTCAGACATGATCACCTACCCCCATGTCTAGTGACATCCCTCATTCAGGAGGCCTCCAAGGCCTTGGTGTCCCTCAGTGGTAGAGCAGTTGCCTGGCCCATGGGTGTCCCATCCCCAGAACTGCAAAGCAGAAAGCCAGATAGGAATGCTGTATAATCCTTTAAAAAAGTTTAAAAGCCAGGTCTGAGGCAGGGGATATAGTTCAGTGGCACGGCACCTACCTGGCAAGCGCAGGGTCCTGAGTTCAATTCCTGGCATACACACAAAAGGAAAAGACAGTGTACACACCTGTAATCCCAGAACTCTGGAAAGCTGAAGTAGGAGGGTCATAAGTTTGAGCCCAGGGGCTGGGGAGATGTCTCAGTGGAATAAGCACTTCCCTGGCAAGCACAAGGACCTGAGTTCAATCTCCGGTTCCCAGGAAAGAGAAATATGGAGGGGTCAGTGTGTCCAGGGAGAAGGGGTAGAAAAGGAGGCTGAACTGGACCTGGTGGTACATATTGAGACCCTGGCTCAAAAACACAGACATAGGAAGTGAGACCAAAGCTATGGGAAGTCTGTGAGCAGGAAATGGCAGCGGGCTGCTCTGTTAGCATTGCATGTGCTGCAGACATTTCTGTTTTGGAATCTTCCTTTATCATCAGCTGTGGGGATTTGCATCACTACTGCTGGAATTCATGAAACCTAAGAATAGCTGGCATTTCGGGAGGCTCGCTGTGTGCCAGGCACTGTGCTTTTCTTCTCTTGACCTCGTGGAGTCCTGGCTGTAAACTTGTGAAGTTGATTCTATTTTTATTCTCATCTGATAGATGAGTCACGAAATCAGAGAGGAAAGGCCACCTGTCTCTGGTCACACAGCTGATGAAGGCCCAAGGAACCCAAGCCTCCAGGCCTGTCCCCCTCTGCCCATCCTCCAGCCTGGAGGCCCCAGTGTATGGCTCCTCTGCACTGACCCGAGTTTCCCTGCTGCATCCTCTGCCCCCCTGGCCTGCCAGTAGATGGGAGCTGATGGTTGTGCTGCTTCTCTGCTTCTTCCAGGGACACGGCCAACACGGTGAAGGAGAAGTTTGGCAGGAAGCTGTATGAGTCCTTGCTGGTGTGAGTGCCCAGCCCTCAGCTCTCTACCCTGCCAGACCCCAGCCCTCCTGTCACCCGTTCCCATGAGCAATTCCCCACTTCCTTTGCAGGGGGAGCCTCCCAGACATGAACAAGATGCTGGACAAGGAGGACTTCACTATGATGAAGAGGGCTATTTTTGCCACACAGGTATTTTTTGGACGCTGAGCACAGAAATGGCAATTTCCATATGCTTCAGTTGCTTCCTTCCTTCCTTTCTTTTCTTTTTTGAGACAGGATCCTGCTGTGCGGTTCACGCTGGCCTCAAACTCAGGGATCCTCCTGCCCCGTACTCCCCAGTGCGAGGGTTACAAGCCACTCACGATTGCCACTGTTTTTATGTATTTGTTTGTTTGTTACAGGGTCTTACTACGCAGTTCAGACTTGTAGTGATCCTCCTGTCTCAGCTTCCCCAGCACTGGGATTACAGGCATGCCCCAAGGCATGGCATCTGGTACTGGGGATCAAACTCTGGTCCTTCTGCTTGCCAAGCAGGCACTTAAACTGTTGATCTCAGCCCTTGCCACTGTTTCTTATTTCACTAGTCAGGTCTTCTTTCTTATACATCTCTGGGAGCTTTAGATTCTTTGATTACTGAGGATGATGCGGTTAAGTGTAAACAGATGGGTCAATCATAAAAGAACTACAACTCCCAGCAGGCCCTGGGGCATCCTGCAACATTGACTTCCTTTACACTAAAGGTTTCTGGGAGTTAGAGTTCTCTCATTCCCTGGGGTCAAGGGTCTGGGTTTGGGTTGATGGAAACCTAGACAGCTACTTTGCAAAAACAGAAGATAAAATGCTTTTTGCCAAACTATAATTTTCAGTGGCCCTAAGCCTGTTTCACCCATGAATGTTATTTACATAGGGCTACTGGCAATTGTATTTTCTTGAACCTCTGGGATCTGTAGACTGAAGTTGAATGGAAGGTTTAATGAGAGTTGCTGAAACTGGATATGTGGGTGTACATGTGTAATCCTAGCACTCTGGAAGGCTGAGACAGGAGGGTCACATTTTCAAGTCCTATCTGGGGCAATTTAGGAAGAACCTGTCTCAAAATAAAAAGAGAAATGATGGGACGGTTTTATAAAACTATCCAAGGGCTTCCTAGCACTGATTTGTTTTGTGGGTGTGACTTCTGGAAATTGTGGTTCCTTTGGGCACCTGCTGGGGAGCCAAATAGAGTTATGTAAGCAAACTGCAACTCTCTGCAGGCTCTGAGCCTCTTTGCCATGTTGAGGGAACTATATCATTTTGCATTCTTTTAATGACAGAATCAAAAATACAGAACAAGGTCGTAGGGGCCTGGGAGATGGATCAGTGGAACAAGTGCTTCCCTGGCAAGTGCAAGAGCCTGAGTTCAATCCCCAGTTCGGGGGGCGGGGGGAGAAGTAGTAATAACTCCCCATTGTCCACAGAGCTTTTGACCCTGGCCGTGCCCCCAGAGACACCTGGGAGTTGTAGTTCTTGTAGGAAAAGAGCACCTGTCTCATAAGATCTAAGTGGGAACTGGCAACTTCTGGGAATCTCTTGGGTTTGTTGACCCTTGGTCTGCCGGGCCATGTGTTTTCCTGGACTCCCAGATCAGCGTGGGGAAGCAGGAAACTTTCCTGATGTCCCCACCACACTTGTGGTCCCCACAGCGGCAATCATTCCCTCCTGTGTGTACCCACAACATGCTGGATGACTCCTCGGACCCCATCCTGACCACCATCCGCCGGATTGGCCTCTTCAATAGCAGTGCTGACAGGGTGAAGGTGAGGGTGCTGGCCAGGGGAGGTTGTGAATGGCAGAGGGAGGGGATCACATACTGGGCGTGACATCCCCACCCCCCTCATTTATCAAAGCATTGTTGGCTTCCGAGATGCACAGACTTGGGTGATGGCCCTGTCTTGTCACCTACATACTTTGGAATGCCCGTTTCTCAGGATATAGCTACCTGAAATGCTTGGTATGAGCACTTCTTTTTACCTGCCAGGTGATTTTTCACCCAGAGTTCCTCTCCTCCACAAGCCCCCTGCTCCCTGTGGACTACGAGGAGTTTGTACGTGGCTGTCACCTTGGGGTCTTCCCCTCCTACTATGAGCCTTGGGGCTACACACCGGGTGAGTACTGCTGGGTCTTGTTCAGGTAGGCCATGATCTTGGGGCAAGGACCTGGCCTTCTCAGAGCCTATTTCAGGGACAATGGGAACAGGCTGCTCTGTTGCAGCCCATGTTTTTGTGACATAGCAACTCCTACAACTCAAAACTACAAGACTCAGCTGGTGCAGTGGCATGTTTCCGTAATCCCAGCATGTGGGTATTATAGACTGTGGAGTCAGGAGGATCAACGAAAATCCAAGACCAACCTGCACTACATAGTGGGACCCTATCACAAGAACACATAAAACAGGGGCTGGCAATATGGCTCAGCAGACAAAGTGCCTGCTTTGGCAAGAGCAGGGACCAGGGTTCAATCCTTGGTCCTGCATGCTGTGCTGATCCTGCCCTTGGGGCACACTGAGCGGGTGACAGAGTCTGTGTATGGTGGCACATACCTGTAATCCCAGTGCTGGGGACGCTGAAAGCAGGAGGATCACTAGGAGTCTGATCTATGTAGTGAGACCCTGTATCAAATACACAAATGAAAAAAACAAAACAAACAAACAAACAAAAAATTAGAATGGCCTGGGGAGATAGCTCAGCAGGATAATAAGAGGGTCCTGAATTCTATCCCCAGTACCGCAAAAAACTAGAAGACCAATGTCAATTTCAAGTGATGTCACCATTCACTGATTACCCCTAATTTTCATATATTTTATCACCAAATCCCTGCAGCCAAGTCACAATTCACTAAAAAAACTGGCTATAGCAAAGTCTCACTCTGAGTTGGAAATGCTTATTTATAGTTCTCCCTCACTTCGAGGAAAGTTTACTGTACAGTTTTCTTTTTCTTTCTTTTTTTTATTTTTTATTTTTTTTTAATTTTAGGGAAGGGTCTATAGAGTATTGAGGGTCTCACTGCTAGATCAGACTCATAGTGATTTGCTTGTTTATAGCCTCCCAAGAGCTGGGATTACAGGGATCTGGGATCACCAGATCTTGTCTCAATTGCCCTCTCAGAATACCCTGGGGGCAGGGCCAGCATGGCAGGCCCCAGGATCGAACCCTACCCTTGAGCCTGTTTGCTGGCGCTTTAATCTGCTGAGCTATTTGGCTGGCCCTACGGTACTTGAAGGAAGGAAAGGTTTATTTAGCACACAGTTACTGGAACTTTCAGTCCATATTCAGCTGGCTCCATGGCAGAGAGCAGCAGTGCATGTTGGCAGAACAGCAACAGCAAAGCACAATTGCTAAAATAAAGTCTGTCTCTCTGTCTGTTATATTCCATTCAGGCTCTCTGCCCCAGGCTGGCGAAAGTACTCGCAACCATAATCCCAGCAGTACTAAAACCCATAATCCCAGCCTTGGATCATACATAATCCCAGCCTTGGATCATACATAATCCCAGTGGATCATGAGTTAATCACAAACTCTAGAAGTCCAAACCCCATGACTACATGAGGCTTTGGGGGAACAACTAAACACATTCTACTCCTGGACCCCCAAAGTCTCATTCACATCCTTTTGTGCAAAAGACATTTTAGTCCATCTCTTAAGAGTTGCCGAAGTCCCAACAGTTTCAGCATGGCTGAAAAGTCAAGTCCCAAGTCTCCTCCAAGATCCAAGGCAAATTCTTAGCTGTGAGCTCCTGTACAAAAGAAAAGTTAAACACATCCAATATTCAAAGGCACAAGATAAACATTACCAACCCAAAAGTTGCAAACAACAGGGAAATACAAAACACTGGGACCAACACAAGTCTAAAATCCAGCAGGGCAAACATTAAATCCCATAGTTCCAACTGGAACATCCGAAGCAGTCTGCACTGAGTTATGAACTCCAAAGGCCCTACATGGCTCCGCCCCTATGGCACTTCTGGTGGTTGTAGCTCCCATGGCTTCTCTCTCAGGCCTGCTTTGTTCCTTTCTTGCAGTTTCCCTTAGATGATCCACATTCCTGGCTTTTCCAAACTTCTGGGGTTTCTGCTGAATAGGCTTCTCTCTCAGCTTTGCACACAGCCCTCTCAGGAGAGGCACACTGCCTGGCCTCCCAGGCCTTCTGAAATTGAGGTGGAAGCCTTCTTAAGCTCAGAACTCCTGCATTCTGCATACACCAAGATGCTTTTCTTGATTGGCTAGGTTTTTTGTTGTTGTTGTTTTTTGGTGGAGCCAGGGATTGAACTCAGGCCCTTGCACTTGCCAGGTAGGCACTTATTCTACTGAGCTATCTCCCCGGCCCCTAGTTTTGGTTTTTTGAATGATTTTTTTTTTTTTTTTTTTTTGGCTGGCTCAGCCTGCCTTAAGGGCTGGCCTGGTAAGGCAAGTGGAGGCAGGGATCAAACAGCAGTGTTCTGAGCCTGACTGCATTTGCATGAGCAGGCGCTTAAACAACTGAGCTAACCAGTGGGCCACTGCCCCATAGTTTTGGTTTTTGTGATTCCTTTTTTTTGCAGAACTGGAGATTGAACTCAGGCCCTTGTGCTTGCCAGGCAAGCGCTTATTCTACTGAGCCATCTCCCTGGGCCCCTAGAGTCTTGTCATGCAGTTTAGGCTGGCCTCACAGTCAGTCCTCCTGCCATGGTCTCCTGAGTGCTGGGATTACAGATGTGCACTATCATGCCCAGCTTCATATATTTCTTCCTTTTGTTTCTAATTTTATGTATTTAGTGCAGTGTCTACAAGATCTCACTGCATAGATCAGACTCATAGTATCCTCCTGTTTTTAGCCTCCCAAGAGCTGGGATTGCAAACACACCACTATGCCCAGTGTCAGTCACCATCTCAGCATGCCCTGGGGTCGGGGCCAGCACGGCGTGCGGTGCTGGGGATCAAGCCCTGGTCACTGCACTCTGCCTACCTAAGCAGGCACTTTAGAGTGGTATGCTATCTGACTGACCTAACTTCATATATTTCTATCATTAAATAATTTTTATTCCCTGTGCTACTTGTTAACTTATAAGTAATGTAACAAATCTTTTAAGTTGCACTTGCATGATAATTAGTTTCTTTAGCTCTCATTCTATTGTGGTTACAACAGGACATAGATTTTCATGGAGTCAGCCCCAACCCTCTGCTTGTGAGCTCTGTTACATTTAGTGTCTGTTTTGGTTACTGATTAAAGTTTTTAGGAATACATTTATTGTAGCAGTTATAAACTCAGCATAGGCAGGAGGATCACTGCAAGTTGGAGGCTAACCTCACTACATAGAGAGTGCAAGGCTGAACTGCAGTGAAACCTTAGGAGAGAGAGAGAGAGAGATCTTAAAAAAAAAAAAAAAGACCTCCTGTCAAATTAGAGACTGAAGGGGCTGGGGAGATGGCTCAGTAGAAAAAGCACTTCCCTGGCAAGCTCAAGAGCCTGAGTTCAATCCCTGGTTCCACAAAATAAAAAAGACTGAAGCCGCCAGATATCTCAAAAGACTAAAGCGTCTGCTTAGGCAGAGCACAGCGGCCAGGGTTCGACCTGACAGCCCTGCCCCCTGAGCACGCTGAGATGGCAATTGAGACTGGGCGTGGTAGCACGCACTGTAATACCAGCGCTTGGGAATCTAAAAACGGGAGAATCACCGAGTCCGATCTATGTAGTGAAACCCTGTAGACCCTGTCCTAAATACATTTTAAAAATAAAATTAGAGACTGACATTCATAACCCAAACAGTATAGGCCTGGCCTTTGGCTCAAGAACATCTCTTTTTTTCTTTCTTTTTGTGGCCGGCTCAGCCCATCCTGGGGGCTAGGCTGGCATGGCATGTGGTGCTGAGGATCGAACCACGGACCCTGCGTACTTGCCTAAGCAGGCTCGTTAGACCTCTGAGCTATCTCGCCAGCCCAAGAATGTATTTTAAGGTTGTAAGGATTAATTAAAATGATGGACATTGGTCTAAATAAACGGTCCAAAAATCATCCTTATTTCCTGACTGTGGACGTTTCTCCATTCTAAATTCTCAAAGCAACTCAATTCCCTTTTCTGAATCTCAGCCTTCTCTTCAAGAATCCCTGAAAATACAGGCTTAAAGTGCATCTTGAATCGCAGGCTCAAGGAGGAGGCTCTAGGTTCAGTGCCAGAAGAGGGCGCTGTTGTATTTATTACAATTTAAACAATAGAAGCAAGGAATGGTGAGGCGTACCTCTAATCCCAGAACTCTAGGAAGCTGAGGCAGGAGGATCTCAAGGTTGAATTCAGCCTCAGCAATTAATTTTGTTATTGTTTTGTTGTTGTTGTTATTATTATTATTATTATTATTATTATTATTATTATTATTAGGGTTTTTTTTGTTTTGTTTTTTGCGGAACCGGGGAATTGAACTCAGGCCCTTGCGCTTGCCAGGGAAGCGCTTATTCCACTGAGCCGTCTCTCCTGCCCCAGCCTGGGCAGTTTAGGAAGACATCGTCACAAAATAAAATCTAGAATATAGAACTGGGGATACAGCTTAGTGTCAGTTCTCTGTAATACACAAACACAAGGTCCTTAGAGAAGAAGCTAATTGGCGTTTCTTCTGCTTTCCCACAGCCGAGTGTACGGTCATGGGCATCCCCAGTATCTCCACAAACCTCTCCGGCTTCGGCTGCTTCATGGAGGAGCACATCGCAGACCCCTCAGCTTACGGTCAGCGCCCAGGCTCCTGAGGGTTAGAAAGGGACAGCTGGGACTGCTGGATACTGGGCAGGAGGAACGTGGGGGGCACGGGGTCCTGATGCCACCCAGTCCCGGTGGCCATGCAAGTCTCCTCAACCTGTTCTTTGCCCCGTGCTCCTACGTCTGCAGGCATCTACATTTTGGACCGGCGGTTCCGCAGCCTGGATGACTCCTGCTCACAGCTCACCTCCTTCCTCTACAGCTTCTGCCAGCAGAGCCGCAGACAGCGTATCATCCAGCGGAACCGCACGGAGCGGCTCTCTGACCTTCTGGACTGGAAGTACCTAGCCCGAGTACGACCCCTTCCCTACCCTCAGCGGTCCCCGGAGCTCTGGGTCCGTTGGCCACCGCCAGCTCTCCATCTTAGTTTCTGAGGTCTCAAAAGTCTGGTCCTCCTACTTGTAATTGTTGCCGTCTCTTTAAGCAATGAAGGTTTTCTTTTTTTTTTTTAATTTGCAAAGGGGTGTGGCCAAAGCCATGCTTGACTAAGCGGGAGAATCCCCGCCCTCAGTGGGGTGTGGCTCAGAGATTGTCCATTCACCGCCCTGCTTATTTACATAAGGGGTAGAGCTAGCACATACATATTTGCATAAAGGCTGGCTAGGCTTCACCACCTGGAGTGTGGGCTCCACTCCGTTCCTTGACATCTCCTTTCCCTTTTTTTCCCTAAGTACTATATGTCTGCGCGCCACATGGCACTGGCCAAGGCCTTTCCAGATCACTTCACCTACGAGCCCCACGAGACCGATGCGGTAAGTGGGGCCCGATCTCTGCTGGGCTGGAAGTTAGAGCTCTGGGCTAGGGCCAGGGCTGGGGTTCCTTGGGAGAGGCATAAAGACCTAGAAGGAGGCTGAGTCCTCTGAGGACTCTCAGGGTTTCTCAGTCTGTGATTTTGTGTCCACACTCGGGGATGCAGACCCAGGGCTACCGCTACCCACGGCCAGCCTCGGTGCCACCCTCGCCCTCGCTGTCACGGCACTCGAGCCCGCACCAGAGCGAGGATGAGGAGGAACCCCGGGAAGGGCCACTTGAAGATGGTGAACGATATGATGAGGACGAAGAGGCGGCCAAGGATCGGCGCAACATCCGCGCGCCCGAGTGGCCGCGCCGTACCTCCTGCACCCCATCCCCCGGCAAGCGCAGCAACTCAGTGGACACCGCGCCCTCCAGCTCTCTGAGCACACCTAGTGAGCCCCTCAGCCCCACTAGCTCCCTAGGGGAAGAGCGCAACTAAGCCGGGCATACCCGCTCACCTGCCTCATGCCTCTCCTCTGTCACTGTCCAGAGAATGGAGACAGCAGGTGCTGTTTTCGAACCCCACTCCAGTCCCCAGTGGGATTCAGCCCCAATCACCTCACACTGCTGCCCCTCAGCTCTGCTTTTGGAGTCCCCACACTCCAAAGCCCAAATGCTGTGCCTTTTTTGGATTCAGAATGCATTGTCTGTGCCCCGGAGTCCCCCAGGCTCAGACTGGGTCCCGGAGCCTGGGAATCTGCTAGTACGCTGCAGTGGCGCGCTGGGAAGCCTGGCCTGTTGCATTGCAGGCTGAAGCTCCTAGAAGCTTTTGTGGCTTGCAAATTCTGTAGCGTCCACAGCATGTCCAGGCCTGGCTTGGGGACCACAAAGTGCTAGAAACAACATGGTATCCCTGCAAACAGGACAACCAAGTCCAGAGCTGGGACAGTTTCAGGGACTTTAATGATGGTCCTCCATTTCAACTCCTGAACTCCAGGAGAGGCTCACAGTGTGGCCCTCCCCGGCGTGTCTAGTCCTGCCTGGAGGATCCCTCAAACACTCCTATGGTCACCCGTACTCTGGCCAGGCTGGAGGTGACACAAGCACTTGGCTCTTCATTTCTTCTGGAGAGCATGCAGTCTTGGTTTAGACACCCCTCTGCCTTTCTGGCCTGTTTCTGGACCAGCTCCAACCCCCTCTTCTTGAGTCTGAGCTCTTCCCTGTGTCTTGTCCTCTTCTTGTACCCTCCAAGGACTCCTTCTGCTGTTTACCCTGCTTCCAGCCCACCCAACCACTCCATCCATCCTGAAACCACTGGGTTCTAGGTCCCCACTGCTGTATCTGAAACCTCACCACTGTGCTGCATCTACGTCCCTTTGCCCTGTTCGAGAGCTGAGCCCACTCACTGGGTTCCAAAAGCTCCAGTTACCTCGAGGCCCTTCCAGCCCCGGGTTGTCCCTGGCTTCAGTGAAGGGAGGGCCCCTCACGTGTGCTGTGCTATGTCTGACACTCCACTTTGGGTTGGGGAAGCAGAATGGGTGTGCCTGGAGTATGTCTGGAGATAAAAAGATACATCAGTATTTAAGAGTCCCTAGTATCTTCTCTTTTTTTTTTTTTTTTTTTTTTTTTTTTTTTTTTTTTTTTTTTTTTTTTTTTGTCTTTTTGAGACAGGGTCTCACTATGCAGTTCAGGCTGGCCTTAAGCTCACTTTGTAGCTCAGGCTGGTCTCGAACTCACAACAATCCTCCTGCCTCAGCCTCCCGAGTGCTGGGATTACAGACATGCGCCACCACGCCCAGCTCCTAGTATCTTCTCTGACATGAGCACTTGGGGGGGTGGGGGGGCTTGCTTTCCTCTCCCAAGCCCTGATTTTAGTCCCTGCCCTGGACACCGCCCCCTAAGACTTGCATTGCTGTTGTAAGGTCCCAGTGCTGTTTGAGGAAGACCTATCTGACTGCTTAGGTTGGGCCCTGATTCATGTGGCAAAAACTTGCCTCATGTAATCTCTGGTGTAAAGTTCTGTGACTGAGAGAACAATCCCACAGCACAGTTTCTCATTAATCAGAAATATCCCCCCCAAAAGAAAAATGGGCCAGGGAGATAGCTCAGTGGAATAAGCACTTCCCTGGCAAGTGCAAGGGTCTGAATTCAATCCCCGGTTCCACCAAAAAAAAAAAAAAAAAATTATCTGCTGTGTGCATGTTCCACGGCCACAGGTAGCTTGTGGCTGTCCTGTGGACATCAGATGCACAGCCTCAGCTTTCCAGGCGCTCTATTCTCACAAAGTACCTCCAGATTTGAATGAGACAGATTTCCGGTTAAGTCTGTGTGGTGGACAGGGTAAGCTCCCTGCCCGTCACAAATGTCCACCAAAAGTAGTGACAGGAGGAGCACAGTGCTGGCGAATGGGCTTTCATGGCCCTCCAGCTGGGCTGTGGACAGAGCTCTGGGAGAGCACTTCCCCTTCCAGCACCCTCCTGACCCCCCCACCCACACGGTACCATAAAAGGAGGAGGGAGAAGTGACTCAGCACTTTCATAGTTTTGACCCAGCGGTTTAAACTCTTCGAACTACTTGCGTTCCCTCTTGCAGTACTCAGCCTAGTTTCACATCCTGTTTGGGCTGGACCCCAAACCCCTTGCTCAGCACTCCTGACCATCATGTGGCCTTGGCTGCCCTGTGACAGCCTTGCCCCACTCTATAAAGGTGATACAAGCAGCCTTTCAAACTAGGTCTAAGTCCCATCTGTCATGCAAACTGTAGTGACATCAATTTGCCCATGTAAAGGGCTTAATATCTCTACCTCTTGGGCTCCAATTTTAAGTTTGGCCCAGTACCTGGCTCCATGATCACTCCTTGACAGCCCTTCAGACTACTGAGATCCAATGGTGTCTGCTTCCAGGTAGGAACCCCTACATTAGAGCTTTCAAACTTACAGAGGGTATAGCTAGCCAGGTAAGCAGTGAACCCTCAACCACCACACCCCCACATCCACAGAATGTGTTGCTTTTTAGAAAACAGCTGGGAGGGCTGAGGAGTTGGCTCAGTGGAATAAGTGCTTCCCTGGCAAGCGCAAGGGCCTGAATTCAATCCCCGGTTCCACCAAAAAGAAAACAGCTGGGGCCAACAGATCTCTTCCTGCCATCACCCAGCCTGGACTCATTTTCCACACTGCATTCGCACACACAAGTACATCACCACCATGAAGTGCTGCAAAAGGGTTTATTTTCTTTTGGTCCAAGATTTGGGAGGGGGCTCCAGAAGGGTGAGAAAGCTGCCTAGTGGCTGGAGGGAGAAGGTTAGGCCAAAGCCCTGATGCCAGGTGATGCAGGAGCCCCTCAGAGACCGCCAGGCTCTGACCTAGTCGTGCTTAAGGGTGAGCCTTTCGAAAAGGTACTCGCCCAGCCCGGCCTGGGGGCTTGCCAGCCTGCGGAGGTTGGTGAGGTGGTCACCCATCTTCTTGATGAGCTTTACCTCTTCATCTAGGAAGTGGTTCTCCAGAAAATCACAGATCTGAAAAGCAATAAAAAGTCAGAAATTCAATTCTGGGCAAAAAGGGCGGCAGTGGGCTGGGAAGATAGCTCTGTGGCGTAAGTGCCAGATTTTCAATCCCAGGTATCGCAGGGGGAAGGGGTGGGGGCAATGGCTGAGCTGCTGTTTTCTAACAACGGATTGTGCAAGAGTAAGGCTCAGAAGGAAGTGTGCCCACGGACCCCGGAGTAGCCACTTACGTGGGGGTCGGTCTTGGCAGAGCCCAAGGCATGGAGGTCCAGGAGAGCTTGATTCAGGCTCTTCTCCAGCGCCAGGGCAGCTTCCATGGCATCCAGGGTTTTACCCCACTCATCTTCAGATGGTTTCTATACAGAAAACAAAAGATACAGAAGCCGCCGCGTTATCCTACGTGCCCACAGAGCTAACACTAGAATTCCCACAGTTATCAGGGATGTGGCCCAGAAGACAGTTGAGTCTATCACACCTCCAACTGAGGCACACATCCCCAAAACCCGTTCTATCTGGTCTTGAGGGACCCCCAAGATGTCCACCCACAATAACATGCACGGAATCCCCAGCGACACCTGACCAGCTAGGGCCAAGGAGCCCCGAGCGCAGGCAGGGCCTGCTGGACTCGGGGTCCATTTCTCCTTCTGTTTTTACCTGCACGTTTTGAAAGAGTACACGGCCACCGCGCCGGTTCTGCATCTTCAGGAGATGCTCCGCACCCTCGCGTTTCTCCTTGGCCAGCTCACGGAAGAAATGGCCCACGCCCTCCAGAGCCACATCATCTCGGTCAAAGTAGTAGCCCTGCGGGAAGAGAAGGCGATAAATATGTGGCGGGAGGCGAGGCCAGAAGCTAGGCCTCAGCGCTCTCGTCTAAACAAAGAAGGCCTGCGCGTGCGCACAGGCAAGACGTGCGCAGTTAGGGGAAATGCGGCCCTGGGGCGACCGGGGGACCCTTACCAGAGAGAGGTAGGTGTAGGAGGCCCGCAGGTGCAGGTTCACCAAGTGGTTGACAGCAGCCTCCACCTCGGTGGAATAATTCTGACGAATCTGAGAGGTCATGGCTGAGCAGCAGTAAGGAGCTACCCACAAAAGAACGGTGTTGTCCGGTCCTGGAAGGAGGAGATAGGCGAGAAGATGGTCCCGAAATTTGTACCT
>PVKA01048930.1:0-13531 GCA_004027165.1 Ctenomys sociabilis
TATATATATATATATATATATATATATATATATATATATATATATATATATAATTTTCAGATGGGGTCTCCCTAAGTTGCTAGTTGCCCAGGTGGAGCTCTAACTTGTGATCGTCCTGTCTCAGCCTCCTGGAGTACTGCACTGATAGGCAGTATGCCTCCTGCAGACCTCCCTATCTGGTTTGTTGGCCAGTGGCTGCCCGAGGACCCACACCTGGGCAGATCCCCAGATGCACAGGAGCTTGGGGAAGGAACAGCAGAGCCCTGTGCATGCACTGAGCGACCACTCAGGTCCATGCTCCGTGCTGCAGGCACTTTCTGTGCCACCTTTGGGCACAAGCAGACAGTGTCCTGGCTCCTGGTTTTGTTTTGTTTTGTTTTGTCTTTTTGAGACAGGGTCTCACTATGCAGTTCAGGCTGGCCTTAAGCTGACTTTGCAGCTCAGGCTGGGCTCAAACTCACAACGATCCTCCTGCCTCACCCTCCCAAATGCTGGGATTACAGGCCTGCACCACCATGCCCAGCTAAATAAAGTCTTTTTGGCACACAATTGCACCCACTCATTTGCATGTTGCCTGGGGTGTCTTTTGCCTGATGCCAGCAGAGATAAGTGGTCCCCAAGAAGACTGTGTGTCTAAGCCCAAAATATTTACCTTCTCCCCCTTATAGAAGTAGCTTTCTCATTTTTGTCTTAGATCAAGGGAAAGAAAGAGCTAAGCAATGCTCATCAAGAGATGTATAAAGATAGGGGCCAGGGAGATGGCTCAGTAGAATAAGTGCTTCCCTGGCAAGCGCAAGGACCTGAGTTCAATCCCTGGTTCCGCCAAAAAAAAAGGAATGAAAAAAAAAAAAAAAAAGAGAGATGTATAAAGAAAACATGATATTTATGTACAGTGGGGTACTGTCACTTGTACAAAAATGGATGCACCTTGAGAGCATATGTTAAGTAAAGTAAATCCTACACAGGAGGTTAAATATTGCAGTGTTTCTCACACATGGAAAAGCCAAAAATATAAATAATTGGAAGAGCAAAATGAAGGATAGTTAGAAAACAGGGAGGTAGATTTTATGGAAACAAGATGGGGATCTGGAGACAGGGGAAACAGGAGAGAGGGGAGGGGAAGTAAAAAGGATTAAGATCTTTGTTCAGTATATGTCTCAATTCCTCACACTGAATTTATTTATTATTTGTCACATATACTAGCCTGGGCTACATAATGAGATAAAATGTAGTGGAATATTATATAGGAATGAAAACTAACTATCTTCATATTAAGAGATATGGCTTGAAGAATTGTGTCCCTCATCAGTTCATGTGTTCAGGTCCTAATCCATCAGGTCCCCTCAGTATGTGACCTTATTTGAGGATAGGCAGTCAAATTAAAATGATATCGCCCCAGGAGGGTCCTGATCCAATAGGGATGGTTTCCTGTTTTCAAAAGGGGACAGCTGGGTATGTACCAAAGCATCTGTCAGCCATGCAGCGGGGCCTGGCAGGTTCCCTGGCACCACCAGCAGAAGGAGCCAGCCACCCGTTCTTTGGTTTGCACTTCCACCTTCTGGGACAGTGAGAAAATCAATGCGGGGGACAGCACACCTGCCTCGCCACAGCCAGCAGTCGCTGTGAGACAGGACCTTGTCTCAAAACAAAAGCAAAACCAAAAACAAGCAAACAAAAACAGCCAAACAAAGAAAACTTCCAAAACCTGAAGCCCTCCTGGCCCCAGGGGCTTTGGGTGAGGGATCCTGAGCCTCCGTGCTGACAGAGCAGCTCCGGCAATGCTCTTGCCGCGCCGAGCCCGTGGGTCACGTCGATGCCGTGGCTGATTTCTTTTTTCTTTCGCGGTGGTGGTGATGGGTCCCAGGGTCTCGTGTGCCTCACCCTTTCTAAATGTTTAAAATTTCGATAGTGTCTCACAAAGTGGCTCATACTGGATTCAACCTTGAGACTCTCCTGCCTCAGCTTCTTCAGGAGCTGGGATGGCAGCACCTTAGCAGATTTTGTGTGTCCATTTGATGATGGCGTGGTGCCCAAATGTGTAATGAGCCACGATCCTCCAGGTCGACAGAACATAAGATCTGTAGCCGACAAAGTCCAGTTGGCCCCCCAGGAAGAGGACAGATCAGCGAAGGCCTTCAGGGCAAAAACGGAGGAGTCCCAGAAAAGTTTTGCCTTTAGTTTGGAGCATAGCAACTCTTGTATTTCCAGCTTGCCTGGATGGCTGTACAATTTTTAGGTGTGCCAAGTTCCCACACTGCCTGGATCAATTACTTAAAATCTGTCTGTCTCCTTTTCTCCCTCTCCCCTTTCTGTCACACACACATGTGGCTCTGTCATGTTAATACACAGACCACCATTATTTTTATAAATAAAGTTTTATTGGCACACAGCCCTGCTCATTTCCGTATCAAGGCGGCCTCCTCACCAGGAGGAGGTGGGCTGGTTTCCATAGAAACCACCTGGCCCACATCTATCTTTCCTTTAAAAGAAAAAGTTTTCTGAGCCGCAGTCTACAGAAATACACATCAAACCCAGCCTGGGCCACACAGCAATCTCAAAAACTAAAAATGGCTCCTTCCGGAGGCTGAGGCAGGAAGATCACCAAGAGCTGGAGACCAGCGTGAGCTGCACAGTGAGCTCCGGGCCAACAGCACCCACAAAGTGAGCCCGGTTCACAAAGGCAGGAAAGCAGGAACAAACATAAAGGTGGGGACACAGCCCCTCCATGCCTGGCGCCAATGCCTAACACGAGACGAACAGGCCTCTGTGTACAGAAAAATAGATATGTAATAAAACTCAGTAACTAGAAGAGGCACAGGCTGGATGCTTAAGATATTTGCCCACGAAGGGAAGTAATGGGGGAAAGACAGGCAAGAAAGAAACGCAGAGGAAAATAAAAAGAAGAGGAGCGAGACAGTCTTCTGGAGGATGGAAGCGAGGTGGTCGGTGTCACGGTCCTGTGCTACCCTCTAGCGGCAGCTACGGGCATCTCAGCCTTTATTTAAAAAAAAAAAATCTTTTTTTTTTTTTAAACCCGGTAGTACTGGGAATGGAATCCAAGCCCTTCACACTGAGCTCCATCCCCAACTCTTTTTTATTTTCTGTTTTCAGACAGGCTCTCGCTAGGTTGCCTAAGTTGGACTTGAACTCGTGACTCTCCTGCCTCAGCCTCCCAGAATGCTTCGATGACGAGTGCAGTACCAGGTTGAGCCTTAGCAGTGCATCTTTTTTTTCTTTTTTGTGGCCGGCTCAGCCTGCCCTGGGGGCGGGGGTGGCGTAGCACGTGGTGCCGGGGATCGAACCGCGGTTCCCGTATCTACCTAAGCTTGCCTAGGCCCCTGAACTATCTCGTCAGCCCCACAGTGCATCTTAAGAAGCAGATTGGGGGCCGGGGAGATGGCTCAGTGGAATAAGCCCTTCCCTGGCAAGTGCAAGGGCCTGAGTTCAATCCCCTGTTCCGAAAAAAAAAAAAGCAGATTGGACATCTGGACTCCAGAAGCCCCAGCCTGGGTCCCTTTGCACAGATGCTTCACTTAGAGAAATCAATGTAGGACTGGGGGCGTGGCTCAGCGGTAGAGCTCTTGCCCTCTGTCTGTCTGTCTGTCTCTCTCAATTAAAAGGAAAAAATGAATGCCTTTCTGATGCCGACTGTTACCCGCAGTATTTTCCTGTGGCAAATCTGCACACTGAAAATTCTACACCTCTGCATGTGGGTGGCAAGGGTACAGGCTCAGGGGAAGGTATGTTAGCCACGAAAATTTCTTTTTTTCTTAATTTTTAAAGTTACGTATTTATATTTGGTACAGGATTTTCCTGCACAGCTTGGACTCATAGTGATCCTCCTGTTTCGGCCTCCCCAGCGCTGGGATTACGCACACGCGCCACCACGCCACAGCGCAGCATGGTACCCGGGATCGAACCCCCGTCTCTACACTGCCTGAGCAGGCGCTTAGTCTACTGAGCTATCTCGCCAGCCCCACAACTGAGGTTTGTGAAGCTGCTACGAAATCGCCTTTTAGGACGCTGCGCGACGCCTGCTCCAGGCCACGGGTCCCCGGGCACCACCCCAGTCTCCTAGGAGGTCACAGTCACTCCCAATTGAAAACAAAGCTCTAGATCCACACACGACAGGGCACAAAGGCGATTTTAAAAATTCGGTGAATGTTTACATTTAAGCAAGTATTACAGTAAAAGCCAGGTCGCCATGAAGCCCCCTCAAAATCCTCCCTTTGAACAGGACCAAGGCCCTGGTCACTTTCTGCATCAGCACTGGGGTCCTCCCTCCTGAGGTCCTTTATGAAGTGAGATAAAAAATACGGTGTATGCTGAGCACCACCCGATGGAAAAGCCCCTCCCTGGTCCACAGGTGCCAGCGTCCTCATCCTCCCTAGTCGCAGAATCTGGCCCCGTGTGACTTCCGGCTCCTCCCTAAAGTCCACGTGACCGTGAAAGGGCGATCGTTTGAATCCACTCAGGCCACCGAGGCAGCCAGGACCACTAAGAACACTCACGAAGAGGACTATGGAGCCACTGCGACAGTGGCAAGATGTGCCGGCCTGGCGGCCCTCATCTGTCATTCCAGCACTCAGGAGGCTGAGGCAGGAAAATCACTGTGAGTTAGAGACCAGCCTGGGCTCTAAGTGAGCTCAAGGCCAGCATGAACTGCATAGTGAGACTCTATCTCCAAAAGTCAACCCCCCCCCAAAGCAAAACCCCAACAAAAACTGGCAAGATGGGTTTGGCATATAACTCAGTGCTAGAGCATTTGTGGGGCATGCACAGCCCCTGGATTTGATTTCAGGAGAGGAGAGGGGAGGGGAGGGGAAGGGAGAGGAAAGCAAAGATGAGTGTGCTGGAAACAAGGAAATTAATTTTGAGAGGCATTTATGGCAGTGTAGCTGTTATTTTACTAGCCTTTCTTTTCTTTTTTTTTGTTTCTTTTGTGATACTGAGGATTGGACTCAGGACCCTTCGCTTGCCAGGCAGAGGGTTATTCTACTGAGCTACCTCCCAGGCCCTGTGTTAGCCTTTCTAAAATGTAAACTCATTATAGGATTGGTGTTTTTGGAGACAGGGTCTCACTATGTAGCCCAAGCTGGCCTCAAACGCATGGCAACCCTCCTGCTTCAGCCTCCCCAGTGCTGGGATCACAGGCCCGCACCACCGTGCCTCGCTTACTGTAACCTTCATCACAGTTGTAGAAGAAAATATTTTGCACCTTGAAATCTAAATCATAGATATTTCATTGTAGTTTTTTTTATTGTAGTTTTAATTTGAATGTTTTTCCTCTGGATAAGGGTCAGCATCATTTCATAGATTTTCATTTCATAGATTATTATTTTATTTATTTTTGCAGCACCAGGGGTTGAACACAGGACCTTGTGCTTGCAAGGCAAGTGCTTATCCTACTGAGCTATCTCCCCGGCTCCTCCTCATAGATTTTTTTTTTTAAAGCTACTTTTATCTCTTGTGTCTTTTATGTGACAATCTGTTCATATCCTCTGAATATTTTTAGTTGTCCCTAGCTCATTAATTTGCAAACAATCTTTACATATTGTCCAGAAAAAAAAATGTTACGCAAGTAGATACAAATATTTCTTTAATATCTATCTGTGGGAGTTTTTAAAAAATTTTTGTCATGTAGAAAAAATTAATTTTATGCATTGAAACTTATTACATTTTTGTGGCAAGTGGGCTTGGTGTTGATTAGAAAGGCTTGCTTTGGGGCTGGTGGGACAGCTGAGTGGACTAAAGCACCCGCCTTAGCAAGCACAGGGACCCCTGTTCGATCCCTGGCACCACATGCCATGCCAGCCCTGCCCCCAGGGTGGGTTGAGCTGGCCAGAGTCTGGGCATAGCGGCGCACACCTGTAATCCAAAGCAGGAGGAGTGCCACAAGTCCGAGCTGTGTAGTGAGACCCTGCAACAGCCAAATACATTTTTTTAAAAAAAAAGACTTGCTTATTCTGAAGTTATATCTTCTATATATGCTTTTTCTTTCTTTGTTTCTTTATTTTTCAGTTATAGGGATGGAACCCAAGGCCTCACACATGCTAGGCAAGTGCTCTACTCCTGAGTCACATCCCTAGCTCTTTTGTTTTATTTTTATTTATTTATTTATTTATTTATTTGCAGAACCAGAGATTGAACTCAGGCCCTTGCACTTGCCAGGGAAGCACTTATTCCACTGAGCCATCTCCCGGGCCCTTGTTTTTAAATTTTGAGATAGGAAATTGACTCCGCTGGGCTTGAACTGGCAATCCTCCTGCCTCGGCCTCTCCAGTATCACCACGCCAGGCTCCCATGTTTTCTTTTAGTGGTTTTTTTTTTTTTTTTTTTTGAGACAGGGTCTCACTGTGCAATTCAAGCTGGCCTTAAGCTCACTTTGTAGCTCAGGCTGGTCTCGAACTCACAACAATCCTCCTGCCTCAGCCTCCCCAGTGCTGGGATTACAGGCATGCGCCACCACGCCTGGCTCTTTTAGTGGTTCTGTTTTGAGCTTTGTTTGTATGTGTGCACATGACTACATATGTCAATACCTTATGCATTCATGATATATCCTGGTACAAGACACATCACAGGGCAACAGCTTGAATCTTTCTCAGGTAGCTATGAGGTCATCTCAGCCACACTTGTGACAGCTCCAATGGAGAGATGGAAAAATTAGGGGGAAAATTAATGTTCCACTGTGGGATTACAGACTAAGTCCGCCAGAGGTGGTGGTGCACAGCTGCCATCCCAGGACTCGGGAGGCCAAGGCTGGAGGAGCGTGACGACAAGACCAGACTGAACTGCACACGAGATCCTGTTTCAAAAGAGACCAGGAGGGCTGGGGAGACAGCTCAAGGGAATAAGCGCCTGCCTGGCAAGCGCAGAGTCCTGAGTTCAGTCCCCACTGCCGCAAAAAATATAAATAAATAAATAAATAAATAAAAATAAAAGAAAGAAAGATTCTAGGCAGCCGGACAGGGCTGGGTCCTCAAGGAGACAGCATGGAGGACAAGATACCTTGCGAGTAGGAGAGAGATGGATTCTCCGAGAGCCGAGAGGGAATGAATGCTGACTTCCCCAAGATAAGCTTCAGCACCTTGAGGAAGCGGAGTCACTAATCCAACCACTACCAGCTGGCTACTGGATAAACTCCTGTCCCGTATTCATGCCATGTGACTCGCTTCCCCATTTGGTCCTAGTCTTAATCGATTTTACCTGAGCAATGGTGCTTGTAATCTCATTGGGTGACCATAGTTTCGTCCCACCTCATGCCCACCTACGCGAGTTCCCCTGTCCTTCACCTTAGACCCGCCTCACTGCATAGTTTTACTCTGTAAAAGTCCCTGGAAGAGAGCTTACCGGGGAACAACCCACTTGGGACCCCCTTCTGTCCCTCCCTTGAACAGAAACTTTCTTTCCCCCAATAGATATGTTCTGTTCTTCACCTGTTTGTTTCTAGCATTCATTCTTTGGTTTTAGAGAACACAAATGCGTCCCAAGTACCATCCAGGTTGGCAGTTTGATTCCCCTGTATCAAAAACAGGAGGATTACTATGTGTCCGAGCTGTGCAGTGAGACCCTGTATCAAGTACATTAAAGGGGGGGGGAGCCCTGGGGAGATGGCTCAGTGGAATAAGCACTTCCCTGGCAAGCGCAATGGGCCTGAGTTCAATTCCTGGTTCTGCCAAAAAAAGAAGAAAAAAAGTAAAGATTAAAAAAAAAAAAAAAAGGAAAAAAGTTCCAAATAATCTATGGAAATTCTCTCTCCTTCCAGAAATGGGCTTGAATTCTTCACTCTAGGGTGGGCTTTGGGTAATAACCAACTTCCAGAGGACAGATCAGAGGGAGGGAAGAGGCGGGCCTGGCGATGGAGCACCCTGGGGGGTCACCGTCTCCCCCCCTTGACCAAAGTTGACAGCAGGGTGACCTGTGTGGTCTTGGGTAGGAGGGAGCCTCTGTGTACGCTCCCCCGGCCCACGACCCAGTGATTAGAACACATTCAACACATGTAGGTGGAGAGGAAGCTGGTGCATCCCGGCCCGGAGAAACAAAGAGCACATGGGAGGCTGAGGCAGGAGGGCTGAGGAAGGGCTCAGAGCCTCGTCTGGGGACTCAGTCCCCCAGAGACAGAAAGAAGGCAGCCCAGCTGAATCCCAGCAGATAGGGCCAAAAGCCATCCTGCGTCCCCCATAGGGTCCAGGAGCACAGAAGGACACAAGGGGAAAGTGCAATACTTCACTCTGGGGTGACACTGGGTCAGTTACATGTGACACGGGTTTCTGCACTGGTTCCACCTTTTCTTTCATAGAGGCAGGGGCCAGGGAGATGGCTCAGTGGAATAAGTGCTTCCCTAGCAAACGCAAAGGCCTGAGTTCAATCCCCGCTTCCACACACACACACACACACACACACACACACACACACACACAAAAAAAAGCTGCAGCACCCTGGCGAGTGAGCTTGCTCGGGCGCAGAGAGGTTCCCATCAGGAGAGGCCGCAGGGTGGGAGTGCAGAACTACTTCCACCGCACCTTGGGGGATTTTCTTAAATCTAAACTCGTTCCAAAGTGTTTCTGTTTTTCTTTAAAACTGTCCCAACAGCGATTATCAAAACATCTGTCTTTGTATCACTGACTGGAAAAGCCCAAGATCCTGCCCACATCACTGCCTATTCTTTCTTTCCTTCAGCCCATCCTGCGGATGAAGCTGGGGACTTCGCACTGGGCTCTACCCCCACCCACCCATTAGTTCTTTTTTTTTTAATTCTTTATTTTGAGGCAGGACCAAGCTAACTCCCTAAACTGTCCAGGCTGGCCTGGAACTTGTGACCCTCCTGCCTCAGCCTCCTTGCGGCAACACCACGCCCCACGGCTTGCCTCCGGGACTCCATAACATTTATTTGGCAGCTATTGCGGTGCACAGCCGAATGGGGGCGCAGAGGCACCCACACAGAGTTGCAGAGCGTAGTTGTGACACACACTTGTTAAATACAGCAGTAGGAAGGAGCGAGGACAGAGCCAGAACAGAGGGGAACTGACTTTAGTGAGTCAGGAGAGGTGTGTGGCCTTCGGCCATCTGGGCTGAAGACAGATGAGGGATGTAAAGCCACTGGGGCCCGGGAGAGACGGAACGAAGTCCCCGGGGCAGCTGCACAGCCTGTGGAAAGGGCCTGGGTAGCATGCAGCCCCGTGAGGTGCAGGAGCATCGAGGAGCCTGTGCGCCAGAGCAGAGGAAGCGAGGGGCACAGAGGGAGCAGGGGAGCCGGGAGGGGAGGGGACGGGACGGGCGGGAGGACTCGGGCTTCGGCCCCAGGGAGGTGGAAGCTGTAGGAGAGCTGGGGGCAGAGGAGGGAGGAGCGGGCCCTGTGCTCGCGGCGCCCCCTGGTGGCCGCCTCAGGGAGGAAGGCTGTGGGGTGAGCACCGCGCTGTGTAACTGGCTCCTGAGGATGATTCATTCGGTGCCAGATCGGCCCCCATCTACTCCCCCTCGACCCTCACAAACAAAGGACGATTCTCAATCCTTTCTACCTGAGAACCATGAGGCACAGAGAGGGCGATCATCTCGCCCAAGTACACACAGCTGGAGAGCCGCAAGGCAAGCCCGTCCTGAGCACAGTGCAGACCTCCAGGCAGAAGAGGTGATGGGGGTGGCAGTGGAGATGATTAGTCCAGCGGGGCTTCCCGGAGGCGGCGACATGGGCACTAGAGTTATAGGATCAGCTGGAGCTGCGTGGAGGCACTGGGAGGGAGAGGAGGAGCGCTGTGGGCACAGGCCCTGGGGCAGCAGCCACAGAAGGCCGGGGTTGGGGGTGTGGCCTGGGGCTGGCAGCCACCTTCTCCCTGCCTGCCACTTCCACCCCTCACTTCCACGGCTGACCCCGCCCCAGCCTCCCCAGATGGTAACAATCCCCACAAAGGGGTCATTAAGTGGCCCAGCTGGGGCGGCTGATAGCAGCGCAGGCACTATTTTAATTTTCCATTGATTTGTCTGCGGTGGGTCCCAGCACTGGGCCATATGTGTGCCTAGGTGAGGGAGGGGGATATGGGACCTGGGATCTGGGAGCAGAGTGGGGGTGCAAGGGTGGAAAGGACTTGGGTGGGCGGAAGCCTTTGTGGGAGAAGCTGGCGAGGCTTCTGCCCTCCCTGCAGCTCCGCTGTCCTACTCTACAGCTGCCCTGGGATGTACTGGGGTCTTTGCCCTGTATGCAGTGGGTGACCAGTTCTGTGTCAGGCTCTACTCATCTGTCTCCCCACCACTCCATCCATCCATCCACCCACCCACCATCCAGCCATCCACCCACCCATCCATCTATCCCTCTACACAACTATTCCTGTCTACCCTTCCAAATCATATCCACCACTGCCTTCCTCCCTCTGTCCACCTGTCCTCTCTGTCCCTCTACATCTACCACACATCTGTCCCCTCATCACCATCCTGCTGCCCTCTAGCTGTCCATCATCCATCCAATCATCCCAACTCTCCATCTCTGCAGACAAGCAGTCACAGGCTGCACAGCTGTTCTGGGTGTCACGGTCGTGCCCCTCCCCCACCTTATCAGCTTCTTCCTGTCGTGGTCTCGGGGTCCCCAGATGTTGCATATTCTCCATACATCTGCTCCTCCTCCCTGTCCTCATCTTGGGAATCTTTCTTTTCTTTCTTTTTTTTTGCGGAACCGGGGATTGAACTCAGGCCCTTGTGCTTGCCAGGGAAGCGCCTATTCCACTGAGCCATCTTCCTGGCCCCTTGGGAATCTTTCTGACATTGCTCCTGTGCCAACATTGCTGAGGTCAGGGATTCAGGCCCATCTTCTGCAGCCTGCCTGTGACCCCCAGCTCCCTGCTGGGGGGTCACCTGTTGTCTCCTGGGCACCTATCTCCCACCTGTCCCCGTGGTCCCACCTCACTTCAACACCTCCCATGGTTCCCTAGTGCCCCGAGGGTGAGCTCCTCCTCCAGGGTTGGTACCTGGGGTCCCTCACAATGGGCTTCACGTGCTCTCAGCCCCCTTCATCTTCCCCTCCTCCCCTTGCTCTCAGCCACACCTGACGCAGCTCCCTCTACCAGGCGCGGACCCTCCGTAGCCAGCGGAAGCCTGGGCACCGCGGAAGCGTCGGGAGCACTGCTGCTCGCTCTGGGGCTTGCTGTGCGACCTCGGAGAAGGTGCTGCCCCCCTCCTGGGCCTTACTGTTCCCTTCCCTGCGTCTTCTAGGATGATGCCTGAGCTCTGACGTCGCTGGAGGGGAAATCCCGGGCTCCAGGATACGGTGCTGCCGGTGTCTGCTCAGAGGAACAGGGACACAGCCAGGCCGGCGTGAGGGCACAGGGAAGGGGCGGGGGTGCGGGCCGAAGGGCTCCTCCACTTTCTCTGAGGTGCTGCTTGCTGACAGGACCTGTACCCGGCCCGCCCGGTGATCCAGTCCCCACGCATCCACTCACTCGTCCACCCAGCCTTCCATTCATTCATTCATCCATTCACTCAGGGCGCACCGATCTGGCCATGAGGGCCCCCCAAGCTCCCAGCCAGTCGGAGTTTGCACCTGGCCTGGCCTCGCCCAGCTGCGTGGTCACGAGCAGGCCCCTCCCTGCGCGGGGCCTCGATGTCCCCATCTGCAGAGTGGGGGCACCGCGGCGCCCGGCTCCGCGTCGGCTCCCCGCCCCCCACCCCCCGCCCCGCCCCCACCCGCCCCGCCGCCCTCCCCGCCGCGCATTCCGGGCCAGGCCGCTCCGGGAAACATTCCGTGGTTTGCAGCAGACTGTCCGGCTCCTCGGCGCCTCTGATGTGGGCAGAGTGGGCGGCGGCCGGGCGGTGCGGGCAGGGGGCCGGGAGGAGGCGCCCCCCCCGGGGCCCCGGCCAGCGCCGGGCGCTCGCGGCCGGCCGGGGACCGGAGCGCGCCCCGCCGCCGAATGCCCGCCGCCCGGCCTCGCCCGCCCTCCCGAGGCCGCGCCCGCCGCGCCCCCGCCGGGTCTCCCCGGGTCACCGCGAGCGCGTCCCAGCTGTCGCCCGCCCGACGACCCCGAAGCCGCTCCCCGCCGCGCGCGCTGACCCGGGAGGCCTGTGGGGGGCGCTCTCGAGCCCTCGCCGCCTGGGACCGCGCAGGCGTCCTCGCTTCCGCTCGGGGTAACCGCAGAGCAAATGAGTAAGAGGAAGAGGGAAGGAATGAAGGGAGGAGGCCGAAGCTCCTGGGGGCTCCAGGCACCTGGGCGGACCCTGCGGGAGGATCGTTGCGAGTTCGAGCCAGCCTGGGCTACACAGTGGGACCCTGGCTCAAAAAACCAAGACATCAAAACAAAATTAATTAATTGTTATTTTTCCTGATTACCTTGGTGTGCAGGGCGTTATAATTTATGCAGGATCTAAGCCTGTAGATTCCTTACTTTTATTGTTTTTAATTTAACTTTTTTTTAGGCAGGGTCTCACTAGGTAGTTCACACCGGCCTGACGCCTTGTGTAGCCCAACCAGGCCTAGAGCTTGCCAGGATCTTCCCGCCTCAGCCTTCTGAGTGCTATATCACAGGCTTGTGCCACCACCTCTAGCGAGTCCTTTTTTTTTTTTTTTTTTTTTTTTGCAGAACCGGGGATTGAACTCAGGCCCTTGCGCTTGCCAGGGAAGCGCTTATTCCACTGAGCCATCTTCCCAGCCCCCAATAATCCTTATTGTGTATTAATTGTTTTCTTCTCACTTTAGCTTTTTTTTTCCCCGTACTGGAAATTATGCTCAGGACCTGGCACTTGCCAGGCAGGCTATCCTTCCTGGCTTCATTTCGGGCTTTCATATTTATTTTAGTTTTATATTTTGCCGTGTTGGGACGGAACCCAGGGCCTCGCACTTACTAGAGAGCGCACCCCACTGAGCGGCACCTGGCCCCTGCTTCTGAGACAAGCTGTGGATGCATTGCCTGGGCAGGACGCAGACCTGAGAGCCTCCTGTCTCAGCCTAGCCTCTCCCTCCTTGAGGATTGAATTCTCACCCGGAAGTGCTTCCGTGCTTCCTGTGGTGGGAGCCTCACTATCTGCCAGTGAGGAGACAATCTTTACTGAGGCTGCGGGGATCCTGGGGCCTTGCAGGTGTCTCTCCTCTGAGCACCTGGGAGGTAGGGCCCTGGTGGCCCTGTCCCTGGGCTGAGCCAGGGAAGAGTGGGGGAGAGATCAAGAATGGAGCTGGATTTCTCCCCAGGCCTCTGTTTTGAAGCCCTGAGTCCCCCATTCAAATTCTTGACAAGATGCTGAGCCCTATCCCATCTGCTTTCTTCTCATGGACATAACCTATTCTAGATCCATAACCTCCTCTATACTGGGCCTTTTACCTCTATTGATAGGACCTCAAGGCTGTGAAGAAGAACAGTTCTTTTCTCAAACTGTCCTTTCTGCTCAACTCTCAAAACCCTGAGGGGTTGTCTGAGACCAGACCTCTGACCTCGTCCTGCCCTCCAGCTCTGCCCTTTCCTGGCTATGATTTCAGTGGGTCAGCCACTTCTCTGGGCTTTTGGTTCTGTGGCCAAGACCCAGCTGTTCTGTCTCTGAAACCCACCTGCTTCCCCCC
>PVKA01048931.1:0-13518 GCA_004027165.1 Ctenomys sociabilis
GGCGTTAAAGTCGAGGGTCATTGGTCTATTTTGTTGTAAGAGTTGGGTGTTTTTGAGGTAGGATAGAAGTGTTCGATAATTTTATCAAACTACTGAACTCTAGAAAGTTACTTTGCCGGCCCTACCTCCAGGGAATGCTGAGATGATGATTGAGACTGGGCTTGGTGGTGTATGCCTATAATCCCAGACTTGGGAGGCTGAAAAGCCAGAGGATCACCATGAGTCCGATCTGTGTAGTGAGACTGTATAGACCCTGTACAAAGTACATTTTTTTAAAAAGAAAGTTACATTCACCTCTGTGTTCCAGTGCCACTGTACTCCACCATTTTGTACTCTTGCCCCCTCATTCCTGCAAAAGAGAAAAGGTGAATTTGACATAATTTATTTTATACTTTAGGATGATTTCATTTTGCTGAATTTTTGAGACATTTAGAAATGAAATATTTTAGAGCTACAAAAATAATTGTGTCAGAAAAGGATAAAAGAAAGAAGGGAAAGACATGTGACATATAGACATAAAGACATATATGCAGGATAGTTTGGATGACTATACTGCTAATTTCTGCTATTCTATTTAAAGGAGTAGTTAATGCTTAAGATTTATTTATTTTTTCTTTTTAATTTCTTATAAATTTTTAAAAACCAGTTTTGCAGATTTATATCTGGTAACCTAAACAACTAATTTGAAGATAACATTATGCAATGCAACAGCCATTGTCAAGTTCCTATGACTTTGTCTAATGAAATTTTGTATCATTTCTAATTTTTAAAAAATATATATAGTATAGGGTTTACAGGGTCTCACTACACAGATCGGACTAATACTGATCCTCCTATTTTCAGCCTCCCAAGTGCTGGTGTTACAGGCATGTGCCACCACGCCCAGTCTCAGTCCCTGTCTCAGCATGCCCTGGGGGTGGGGCAGCACAGCATGCTGCGTATCAAACCTCAGCTGCTGTGCTGTGCCTTAGCAGGTGCTTTAGTACACTGAGCTATCTGGCTGAGTCTCTAATTTTTTTAAAAAATATTATTAAAAAGATAAAAATTAAAAGAATTACAACCAGATATGTGTACTGTTAATGAATTCCTTCTGGGCCTGCTTTGGGCTTCACATAAGTGTACCGTGAAGGTCTGAGGACAAAGACATCAACATCTTTCTCTTGTTCATAAGGCAAGCTGCAAGTATGAGATGTTGCAATTTGAAAGAAGATGCTATTAGACAGAGCTTTACTTTTTCTACTCCACCTATCCAGAGTAGAAAGAAAACCACTTGAAAACAAAAATGGAATGAGTAGATTTTGAAGTAAAAGTATGGGGTGTATTCTGTGCTCAGGTTATGTTCTTCCCTTGCCCAAATTGAGTAGCAGTGGTGGATGGTTATATAGCAGGATGATTGCAGTGCTAAGAAGACATGTGCTCCTTTTACTAGTGTCACTAAGATGATTGTAGGCCATGTGGACATTTCAGCGCTATGGAGTAGAAAGTATGGTTCTGGATGTCTTGTCATGATTATTGGGGAAACAGCTCTTGGAGTTTCTCTCAGCTCAAAAATGGGCTGAGAGAACATAAAATGCAAATTATTTGTGTCCCTGTCTTTGATTCTTGGCTGTTTTTCTCTTCACATTCTTATCTAGTTGCTTTTCTAGATCTATTTTTGAGATCATTTAAGTCTCAATATGTTGCCTCCCTTGCCTCCAGAATATGGGCCTATTTTGGGCTCTCAACCTCCTATCTCTTCTTATGTAGATTATTCTCCTTTTATTCCTTAATACTTTCCCAGAACTGTTTCCAGACCAGTTTGAAATTACTCTGAAATTTCTTTATCTGTGCCAACTTGATTTCCCAAGAATGAATTTTTTTTTTTTTTTTTCGGTACTGGGAATTGAACTCAGAACCCTGCACTTGCCAGGCAAGCACTTATTCTACTGAGCTATCTCTCTGGGCCCTGCATTTTCTTTTTTTTTTTTTTTTTTTTTTTTTTTTTTGAGATAGCATCTCAATATGTAGCCTAGGCTGGCCTTGTACTCACAGTAATCGTTCTACCTCAGCCTCCCAAGTGCTTGAGCCACCTTCTTGCTTGGCTCCGGAGTGAGTATTTTATGGATTATCTGGCCTTTGTTTGACTTTGTGATAATCCCTTTCAGCATTTCCTCTTCTTTGGTGTAGTTGGCAGTTCTGTTTCCAGTATAATAGGGCCTTGCTTCTTCTTCCTCCCTCCTGCTTCTCCCCTTCCACTTCTCTAGTTTCTCCTCTCCCCCTTTCTCCTCCTCCTCTTGCTTCTGTCCCTGTCTGTCTGTCTCTCTGTCTGTCTCTCTCTCTGTGTTTCTGTCTCTCACTCTCTTTGTATGCCTGTGTGCACATATTGGTAAAAATTTTCATTCATTTTTGATTTCACACATAATTTTAGGTCAGTGAATTATAAAATTAGTTTCTATAGGATTTGTTTTGCAGAACCAGGGATTGAACTCAGACCCTTGCATTTGCCAGGGAAGCACTCATTCTACTGAATCTATATGATTTTTAACATAGCTATCTCTTCACCTTAACTGAAATCACTTTCCCTGCATCATGTTACTTTTCAGCAGTTCCAAATACAGAGTACCTAGTCTCTGTCCATTATGCTGAGCTGGGCAGAGCACGCTTGCTCACTACAGTGGCTTCTTTCAACAGCCGCTCCTCCATGGATGCACATATACTCCACCCTCTTTCCATCTTTATTTTCTTCTTCCATTAATTTCCTTGCCTTGTAATTATATTCAGTGAGAAATTTGGCAACTGTCTCTTTCCATTCTGGCTCTTATCATTCTGAACTGGTGACACATCTTCAGCCCTTATTTCTTTCACACCATCAGTTTCCACTTCCACTCTTTATGAGCTGCCCATTCAAACACTTACCTTATTATTGTCCATAGCTTCTTTATCGCTCAAGCTGTGAGCCCTGAAATGGTACCAATGACCACATAGCATAGTCTCATAACTCTCCTACTCTTAAGTTCCGGCTAAGTCTTTCTTAAATAATCTTTTATTTTCATGTCAAATAACTGTATTATATACAATCTAGGATTGAGGTAAACATTTTGCTATATTTTCTTTAAAACTTATTAAAATAATAAAAATGAATAAAACATTACAGGTATATTTAAGATATCTGTGTTGTTATCCCTAAATTCTAATTTTCTCAGAAGCAATTACTACCATGAATCTTCAGTGTGTATATGATATA
This sequence comes from Ctenomys sociabilis, assembly GCA_004027165.1. Taxonomy (NCBI): domain Eukaryota; kingdom Metazoa; phylum Chordata; class Mammalia; order Rodentia; family Ctenomyidae; genus Ctenomys; species Ctenomys sociabilis. The sequence continues at coordinate 3,224 of PVKA01048931.1, forward strand.
TACTTGTGTTTTCATGACTGGAAAATAAGCAGCCTTGAAAACCAGAGATCAAGTACTAGCCCCAGTCAGCCTATCTTGCCATCACTGTTCTCTTGGTTGTTAGCTACTCTAGGTAAGGGGAAACTGGTTGGATCTGGTATTTTTGATCTCTAGTTTTCTTTTTCTTTTTCTGTATTTTAGGGAAGGTCTACAGGGTGTTCAGGGTCTCACTACTAGATTAGACTCCTAGTGATCCACCTGTATATAGCTGGGATTATAGGCAGGTGCCAACCCCCAGCCCCTACCCCGTCTCAGTTGCTGCCTTAGTGTGCCCCAGGGGTGGGGCTGGCCCTGGCATAGCAGGCCCAGGGGATCTCTAGTTTTCAAGGCCTTTTATTTTCTGGTCATGTCTGCTTTTGGGGAAAGAGCACGTATATACATATGTATGTATGTAAAATGTGTATTTTTTATTTAAAAATTCACATCATGCGCTTTACATAATTTTTCACTCAATATTATGTTTTGAAAATTTATGTATACATAATCCTGAGTACTTCATAGCAGTCTAACACGAGTATAGTGTATCCCCCCCCTTTTCTATGGCCACTCAACCTGCCTTGGGAGTGGTACTTGTGTAGCATGTAGTGCCAGGGATCAAACCGTGACCCCTGTGTTTTGTCTAGGTTTGCCTAAGCAGACATTTTAGACCACTGAGCTATCTCACTGGCCCCGTATTCATTTTTAATATTTATTATTACATGGAATATAATATTAAACACTCTTGTGTCTTCCTACACAGAGTAGGTCAGTGTAGTGCGCTAGGCTATGTGGTCCTTTCTGTGAATTAAAAAGACTTTTTATTACATGGTGCTATAGTCCTCTGAGCACACAGGTTGGCAAATGGAGGATGCTTGGGGCAAAGATAAAAGTAGAGTTGGTCCCTGCTGTGTATCTGTGGTTTCCATTACCGTGGATTCAATCAACTGCAGATTCATCCAACCTCAAAAGTAATTAAAGTATATGTCTGTACTGAACCTATACAGTTTTTTCTTGTTATTTTTCTAATACAGAATGATTTATATAGTATCTACATTGTATTAGGTATTGTAAGTACTCTGGCGATTTCGAATATATAGGAGGCTATCCATAGGTTATATACAGTGACTACACTGTTTTGTACAACAGGCTGGAAGTTCTGTAGTGTTTGATATCAGTGGAGAGCCCTATCATCGGTCTATCTAAGGATACTGAACGATGACTTTATTCAGGTGTTGTGGATTTCAACTATGGATATTGAAGTAGGATTGTTAAATGGATTGAATCTATGTACCAGTTGGTTCCTTCTGAGCACCTCTGGGCTTTGAAAAAATTGTATAGCTATGTGTGATGCCCTAGAAGAAGAACAAAAACTTTGGAGTCACATTACTTGGTTTCTAATTAAACAAATTGCTTAACCTCTGTCTCTCATGATCTACATCATATGTTAAATAAAGGGACTTTATATATACTGTAGTAGTACATTTAGTAAGTTTTGTACAAATATTGGATGTTACCCTAAATGTTATCAGGCACAAACTTGAGAACTGCTGATAGCTGGCTATACACTTTTAAATAAACAATTCACCTTGTCTCTGTTGTTTTAGTCTGTCAGTCCAACACCCCAACTTAATATCTACACTGGATTTTATCAACACACTTTGGAAACTTGGTTTTAGTCATGTAGTGATTATCATCAACAATGGATTAAGTGTGTCAAAGGAGAGCAAACCAAGTTACCCAGATCATTCCTCAGTGTGGGCAGAAGAAAACAATTAAATCAAGGATGCAATGAGCATGGCCTTGTCCTGCCAGGCATGATGACTCTGTTGAGACAGGCTGGCTTTGATCTCCTTTTGCTTCCCACTCCACCTCTCTTGGTAATGCCACGGGTGATGTTTCCCTTACTGCCTTTCCACCCAGCATGTCCTTCCTCCTATAATGCACACATGTACACACAGTTTTCCTAGAGATCTGTTTTTCCCTTGATGGTGCTGTTTCCCTTTTCTCTAGGGAGCCTACCTGTTACTGGTGAAGTCAGTGTGGCTGGGGGACCTGACAGAATGAATTCTGTATTTCACACTTAAGTTGAAATCTGAACTGTGTCTTAAGTGAGCTATGATAATTTCTAAAAGCTTCAGTTTGGGCTCTTAAAGTTTAAGGATTACTGCCTCACAGAGTTATGAAAGTAAAAAAAGGAGAAGTGAGCCAGGGAGATAGCTCAGTGGTCTAAATGCCTGCCTGGCAAGCGCAAGCATCTGGGTTTGATCCCTGGTACCACATATAGTACCAGTCTAGCTGAGTTGGCCATCAAAACCAGGTATGGTGGTGCATGCCTCCCCAGTGCTGGGGAGGCTGAAACAGGATGATCATTACAGGTTTAAGCTGCGTAGTGAGACTCTGTACCAAATACATATAAAAAAAAAAAAAAAAGAAAAGAAGTAACCAGATTGATCTATAGATGCTAGGGTATTTTATATTATTATTATTTTTTAACTTGAAAAGTTGCTGCTTCTTGTTTGTCTTTTGCACAGTAATGTAGTGGAGTGTAAGTTTTTGCCTGCTGGAAATTTGGCTACTAAATTATCCCTTACACAGACATGCAGTTTGGAATAAGAGAGGTTCTGTTAGGGTTTTTCTGTCTTCCATACCTGTAATCTTCTATAGCAGTGGTGATGAACCCTTTTAAAGCTTTTAATGATAACAGACCTCTGTGGCACACAGAGGTTTTTTACCACTACTCTATAGGAACTATTACTACTTGGACCCCTTTGTCTTTGTGTCTGTCCTGCCATCTCCAAACCTAGAATTAATCTTATTCTGCTTTTCTTTTTCCACCTTACTTTTTTGTCCTGTGGTGTTCTGGCCAGCATCACCTACTGTGGTGCTTTAGGAGCTCTCTACAGTCTTATGATAGTCATCCTTGCCAAGCCTCTCAGTACTGCCTGGCAGTCTCTTTCCTCATTGTTTTCTAAGACACTGTCAGCAAAAATTCTTACAAGCCTCTGGCCTCATTCCTTCCCTATATTTCTTAGGGGCTCTAGTTATGTCCTTTGTTAAATGGAGTGAGTCAGGAGTTGGGGGCTGGCCAGATAGCTCAGTGGACTAAAGTGCCTGCTTAGACAGGTGCAGAGAGCGAGGTTCAATCCCTGGCATGGAGTGTGTGGTGTGGCATGCTGTGCCATGGGGTGCACTGATACAGTGAATGGGGCTGGGCTTGGTGGCACACGCCTGCAGTCCCATCACTTGGGAGGTTGAAAACAGAAGAGCACGACGAGTCCGATCTGTGTAGTGAGACCTTGTAGACCCTGTACTAAATGCATTAAAAAAAACAAAACAAAACATCAGGAGTCTAATCTTGAGAAGAATGTATGGTATGGTAAACATTTTAAGGAGAAAAAGCCTACTACATAGGTCTGTTTTGTGGATAGAACTACAGCTTCTGCACATGATTATCATGCTTGTAGATGTCAGTACTGAAAAAGTTAGTTGAAGTTGTTTACCTTTAGGCTATTACCAGCTTGTAGGAAAGGGCTCCAGGTTTGATTGACTTTAGAAGACTAATACTAGGTAGAATCTTCTTCCTTATTTTTAGCTTATCTCATGAGTAAAGTTTTTGTTTTTTTTTTCCTTTGAAATGGTGAAACAGGATATGCTTGCTTAATCATAATAGCATTTGGGTGAGACTCAATTTTGCTTTTGCCACAGGGGCTGACAGATACAAATTATCCCAGCTTCCATTCTTAAAAGAATCCACTGAATAACCATAAAAATTCAGGTTCCTAGCTTCCATTTACTACATACATATTGTGATTTTGTGGGTATGAGATGGAGTCTGAGAATTTTAGTAAGTAATTATTTTGAATGATTCTAAGGCAACTCATCCTTGGGAAGAATGTCTTTTAGAAACAAGTGCTATGAAACCATAGACATAGTTACATCTTCATGTATTTTTTATCTTAAGAGTATGAAGTACATATCTCACTCCTTTTCAAGGTTGGTTTTTTTATTTGTCCTATTATTATTATTATTATTATTATTATTATTTGGCAGAACCAGGGATTGAACTCAGGCCCTTGCACTTGCCAGGGAAGCACTTATCCCACTGAGCCATCTCCCTAGCCCCTATGTGTCCTATTGATTGCATTTGCATTTGTTTTAATTTCTTTTAGGTCTTTGAGCTGCCAATAGTTTCCTTTTTGATTTTTTTTTTTTTTTTTTTTTTTTGCAGAACCGGGGATTGAACTCAGGCCCTTGCGCTTGCCAGAGAAGTGCTTATTCTACTGAGCCATCTCCCTAGCCCTCCTTTTCTGATGTTAGCAGTGCTTTCTACAATGCATTATTTCTTGGCTTGTAAGTATTATTCATTCATCTTAATTTTTATTGGCTGTTTCTTATGCTTCCAATACATGATATAATTTATTTTTTTGGTAAGACATTGTCTTTTTTAAAAATAAAATTATTAGCCGGGCGTGGTGGCGCATGCCTATAATCCCAGCACTCGGGAGGCTGAGGCAGGAGGATTGTTGTGAGTTCGAGACCAGCCTGAGCTACAAAGTGAGCTTAAGGCCAGCCTGAGCTGCATAGTGAGACCCTGTCTCAAAAAGAAAAAAAAAAAAAAAAAAAAAAGTTATTACTTGATGTTTGTAGTACATAATGTTTGCATTCTTTGTGTGGAGTTGGTAACACATTTTAATTCCTTTTTACATCTCCCTCCTTGCTTTCTCTTCTCCTACTCTCTTGATTCCTTTCCATGTGAGAAAGATCTATCTCTCTACTTTCTTTTACTTTGCTCTTTGTTTATAATTTGGGGTTCTCATGTAAGAGAAGCCATGTGATATTTAAGCTCCCATGCCTGATTTATTTCACCTAAATTGTGGTCACTAGGTGCATCCCTTATTCTACAAATGACTCAAGGTTATTTTTATCATAGAGTAGTATCCTACTGTATGTAAATATCACATTTTCATTATCCATTTTTTGGTGGACATGCAAGCTGCTTCCAAAATTTAGCTATGGTGGATAGTGCTGCTAAACACTGGGGTATGCATGTACCACTGTACTATGATGTTTTTAGCATGTACAGGAAGATACATAGGAGAATAGCTGGGTCAAATGGAATTTCTAGTTCTAGTCTCCTGAGGAATCTCTATATGGATTTCCATAGTGGTTGTGCCAGTTTACAAAAAATCCCTCTTACCAAAAAGGGATTCTCCCTGCAACCTTGCCGGCATTTGTCGTTTGGTGTCTTGGTGATGGCCCATTTTTCTGGGATGAGATAAAATCTCTGTAAAGCTTTTTCTTTCTTTCTTGCCTATCTTAGTACTTCCTCTTTACCGTCAAAGTTCTTAAAGACTTTTTCTTTTTCTTGTTGATTTGTAGTAAAAACTACAACAGGGACCAAGAGTTAAAAGGAGCAGGGAGGGGGGAGAGGGATGTGGGACCAAAAAAAAAAAAAAAAAAAGAATGAAGATGTACATGTACTAACACACCAAGATAATGTGATTATTGTATATTGTAAACATGTTCTAATTAATAAAAATTACAAGAGCTAGTAATAAAGATAGTCATTAATGTTTGTTATGATAAATGTGATTAGTGGGGATAATAAGTGCTTTGTATATTATCTATGTAGTAGATAGTCCACATAGCCATTAAAATATATAAGAATTTGATTCTGGGGTACTTATTCACTTATATTGATCTGCATTATCTATTCATTGCCAATGTACTTTAATTTTATTAGAATTTTATAAAATACATTTTATTATCTTGCCCATTCCTTATTTGAATTCTCTCTTTTTACTTCTGGAACATCTCTTTTTCTGTTTTTCCTTCTACTTTGATTCATCATTATTGGTGTTCCTCATTGACTTTTCTTCTTTGCCTACTTCACACAATTCTGTTTAGAGTCCTTTAGAGCCTGTCTCCAACTTGATTTTTCAGCCAAAAAGTTTCTGATACTCTTCTGCCTACATACTTTATCCAAAGACATCTGTTTTTGGTCCATAAGTGCACAATTTTCTCAATATCTTTCTACATGGAATTCTCTTCCCTGTTCATGAAGGCTGAGAATATTGCATAAATGATTTGTTATGATTCAGAGCACTTGCTGATGTAAGATTTCCAAAACCTGAAATGTACTGACTGGAACTTGTAGATAAGGATAAAGCTCAGGTGGGGGCTGCCCACTCAGGGATTCTTACTGTATGAGTCTGAGCACTCAATGTGGGGCAGTCTGAGACATATGAATAGGCTGAGACAAAAGATAAAATAGGAAATTTAGTTATCTTAGGAATTAGATTTGGATTTTTATTTTGGGTATGGAAATACTGTCCCTGAACATGTCAGTAGTAAAATGGATTCTAGAGAATATTGCCTATGTAATATAGCTCTGTTTTCCCACAAAATAACCCAGGGGTGGACATTTCCCTCCCTGTTGGCTCATCAGGTATAAAAAATGTTTCTTCAGTTCTCCGTTTATCACCTGGTCATGGCACACCATGTCCTCATCCCTCTGCTGTTCATGTCTTCCCTCAAACCAGTCCAGACAAGATTTTTGCTGGACTCCAAATATGAAATCAAAACAAACAGCAAGTAGGTCCCTTCCACTGAGGTGTTGGCCAGGGCCTTGGATTGGGATCTTTAAAAGAAAGAAGATAGCACTGTGTGTTGTTTATTATTTGTCTACAGTGAGTTTCTAGTAAGGCTTTTCTTGAAAGGAATAGATCAGAAAGTGCCACCCTCTGGAATTGAAGGTAATGAGAATCATTAAATGTAATGAGACAAATAAAATGTGAGATGAGTTATCTCTATCATTGAGCCACCCTTAAAAATTATTCTTAAGTTTACTAACAATGAATGAGGGAGTTTCTCAAGTCTCTGTTAAGAACATTAAGTGTCTTTGTCTTGAGGGTAGGAAAAGAGATAAGAGAATAAGTATTGGGATATCTTCAGTAGTGTACACAGTAGGGGACTCTGGTCCTATATATTTGTAGTTCTCTAGCAAGAAATTATACTGGAGCAGAAGGCAGTGATCCAATAGCAGACACATGTGTTTTGGAGATAAACAGATTTGGATAGATAGATAGATAGATAGAGATAGAGGTAAATAAATAGATTGATATATATAGAGATAGATACATAGACAGACAGACAGACAGACAGACAGACAGATAGATGATAAGTGGTATGTGGGGTAGTGAGAATTGAACCCAGGGGTGCTCTGCCACTGAACTATATCCCCAGTCTCATCTATTTTTATTTTGAGACAGGATCTTGCTAAATTGCTCAGTCTGGCCTCAAATTCACAATCCTCCTATTTTAACCTCCTGAGTAGCTATGATAGGGAGCTGTGTTCCTTCACAGGTGAGATTAACATTGGAAAGTCACTTAATTTTAGTATGAATTTCTTCAATAAAATGAATGTAACACTTACAATAATGGAGTTTCTATAAGAATGAAATTAAGTAGAGAATGGCCTGAGACAGTGCGACTGACTCCACCACCCTCCTCGATCCTGCCCAGCCCCAGAGACCTGCCTGAGACAGCACAGCCGACTCTGCCATCTTCCTGGATCCCACCCACACCGCCCAGCCCAAGAGACTGGCCTGAGCCTCCTGGATCCTGCCCCAAGCTCTCCCAGTGAGTGGGAATTTGCAATACTCACAAGGTTTCCCAGATCAGTGAGTGTGTGGTGAGTCTGAGGGAGAGCCTTTGGCTTCTTCCTATGCATACTACCTGGATCCCCACCCCAAAGCCCCCCAAGCCAGTGACCGGCCTGAAACTTCAGGACCCACTCACCAGCACCTCCCTGGATCCACTGCCCTAAAGCACGCTGAGTGAGTGGGAATTTCCCCGACTCCCTAGGCATCAAAGTTCAGTGAGTGTAGAACTCCAGGCCCACTGTGCCAGAGAGACATTTCCCAGGGATTCCTTGTCCCCATTCCCTCCCCCATGCCCCACGGCCGAGACCCAGCACAGCTCGGCCTGTGAGTGAGGGCTCCAGGCCCGCTGCACTGGAGGGACCTTTCCCAGCCTTCTCGGGTTCCAGCTAGTAGACCCGGACCCAGAACAGGCTGGCTGACCCAGTACAACCTACCCAGTGAATAAGATCATCCACTATTCTTTTATGAGCCTAGAAGACCCACCAAAGCCCAGGCCCACCCACCTAGAGAGCGACCTGCCTGACACAGGAGGGCTGACCCTGGCAATTTTCTGGAACCTCGCCCCAAAGCCAGCCAAGACAGAGAATTTTCATTACTTGCTCTGCATCCCAGTTCGGTTTGTGCTCGCCTGACCAGGGAACAAACAGAGGGGAACCACAGGAGCTGCAGCGAAAAGGAACTGAACACAACAGCTAGATCCAGGATAGGCATACCTGGATAATCTCAAACATAATAGACTGGCACCTGAATCTCATAACAAGCTAAAGTTATAGGTGCACCAAAGCTCTACACCAAAAGTCAAAGGTCAGTGCTATACAAAATGACAAAGACAAGGGGAAAAATGGAATCCCAGACCTCGAGTCCACCAGTAAGGGCGAAGGACACTAGCTCAGCTGTAAAGAATGAATTAACAGATACAGCAGCAAAGGAACAGCAGCAGAAAGGTATAGAGAAAATCAGACAAGAAGTAATTCCCCAAATTAAAAAAGAAATATCTGAATACATAGTATCTGAAATAAAGAATCAATTCCAGAAAGATTGGGTGGAAAAACAATGCTCACTCAGAACAAGCGCAAAGAGCACTATTCCAGCTGAAATGTATGAATTAACAGCATCTGAAGCAAAGACACAATGGTAGAAAGGTCATGAAGAACTCAAAGCAGAAATAAGTTCTGAAATCAAAAAAGAATTCTTTGAAAAAAAAGAATTCTTTGAAATGATAGTATCTGAAATACAGAAACAAGTCTGGAAATATACAGAGGAAACCCAATTTGGAAGAAACACTGCAGAAAAAGAATTAATGAGCAATACAGAAAAGAAATAGAATGCATCAAACAGTCAAAGAGATATAGAAGAACTAAAAATATCAATCATGAGTCTACAAAACCGTTTGAGTGAAAGCGAAGACAAGAGTTTGAGATCTTGAAGATGCCGGTGTGGCTAGTGAAAAGATGAGAAAGGATCTCTTAAAAACAATGAGAATGCAAGAAAAAATGATCCAGCACCTGCAAGATGACGACAGGATGAACAATGTGAGAATAATCGGTATCAATGAGAATGAAGGAGTCAATACAAATGACATAAAAAGAATTTGGGGAGAAGTAATCGCAGAAAACTTTCCAAATATGAGGAAACAATCCAACATTCAGGTCTGGAAAACTGAAGCATACAGAACACCAAATAACTTCAAACCAAGTAAAAACATACCAAGACATATAATAGTTAAGATCCCAGAAATCCAACACAAAAACAATGTACTGAAAGCTGCTAGAGAGAAGAAGCAGATCAAATTCAAAGGAAAACCCATTAGAATTACAGCTGATTTCTCTACACAGACAATGAAGGCAAGGAGAGCATGGAGCAGAGTTCTTCAAGTCCTACATGAAAAAAAATACCAGCCCAGACTATTATACCCTGCAAAACTCTCTTTCAAGTTTGAGAATTTCATGATGACAAAGCCATCCCTTCACAGGCTGCTGAAAGATTTTCTAGAGAGAGACCACAATGACCAGAACACCATGAATGAGAATGGAAGGAACCCACTAAACAGGACAGACAATTATACACAGGATACAAAGGAGTAAAGAACAGTAGGTAAATATGGTGACAAACAAAAGTCAACACATTTCAATTATAACCATCAATGTAAATAGACTCAATTCACCAATTAAGAGAAATAGACTAGCACCGTGGATTAGGAAACAAAAGCCAATATGCTGTACACAAGAAACACACTTAACTCAAAAGGACATTCATAGGCTCTAAGTCAAAGTATGGAAAATAATACTACATGCCCCAACAACTCAAAAAAAAGTGGGAGTAGCAATTCTGTCCTCAGACAGTCTGAACTTCAAACCAAGAAGGATCAAATGACACAAAGAAAGCCACTATAAATTGGTCAGGGGAAAAATTCAAGAGGAAGAGGTAACACTCATAAATATCTATGCACCAAACACAGGAGCACCCAACTATGTAAGACAAGTCTTTAAGGGACATGAAAAACTTAATGTCTAAGAACACAATCTTAACAGGAGATCTTAACACACCCTTATCTCAAAAAGATAGGTCAACCAGACAAAAAATTAGCAAGGAAGTAGAACTGAACCAGAGCTT
>PVKA01048932.1:0-13530 GCA_004027165.1 Ctenomys sociabilis
GCACCAAAGCTCTACACCAAAGGTCAAAGGTCAGTGCTATACAAAATGACAAAGAGAAGGGGAAAAATGCAATCCCAGACCTCGAGTCCATCAGGAAGGGCAGAGGACACTAGCTCAGCTGCAATGAATGAACTAACAGATACAGCAGCAAAGGAACAACAGCAGAAAGCTATAGAGGAAATAAAACGAGAAGTAATTCACCAAATTAAAAAAGAAATATCTGAATACATAGTATCTGAAATAAAGAATGAATTGCAGAAACATTGGGTGGAAAAACTATGCTCACCCAGAACAAGTGCAGAAAGCACTATTCCAGCTGATATATATATGAATTAACAGCATCTGAAGCGAAGAAACAACAGCAGAAAGATCATGAGGAACTCAAAGCAGAAATAAGTTCTGAAATCAAAAAAGAACTTTTTGAAGCCATAGCATCTGAAAAATACGAGCTGGGCATGTAGCTCAGAGGGAGAATGTCTGCATTATTGATACCATAATCAGATTACATGAGGAACCAGGAAGTAAGGATCCTGTGAGTTCAAGGCAAGCCTGAACTGTATAACAAAACCCTGTCTCAAAAATACAGAGGGGTGGTGAGAGGAAAGAAAAAGAAAGGCCCTGTACACAGGGGTAAAAGGCTGTGGAGAAGGCGCGCCATCACACTAGGAAAGTGGGCCTTACATGGCATCTCCTTGCAGACATGCAGTCACTCAAAGGACAAGGCACTATTTCAGTGATGCAAAAGGCAAGCCTACAAGAGCACAGGAATGCAAATCCAAGAGCCAGACGTGGTGCTTCACCCCTATAATCCTAGTACCGAGGGGGCTAAAGCAGGAGGGTACTTGCAAGTTCGAGACCAAACTGGGCTACACAGTGACTTCAGGGCCAGCCTGAGCTGTATAGCAAGACCCTGTCTAAAAACAAAAAGCCAAGTCCAAGAACTTGGCAAAGGAAACTGGGACAGCCACTTTCTGGCTGGTGAGCCAGCTGCAGGCTCCCTGGTGCTGGGGGGAAGAGCAAGACCCTTCCCTTGGAAAATATTTTCATTTCCTGTGTACTAACTCCCAACCTGAAAGATATCTGGGACTAGTTCATGTCCTCTAAAACCAAAGAATGAATTTCAGGAGCAATGGAGGTTAAGAGCAGAATATATTTACTGGGAGAGAGAAAGCTTCTAAGAGAGACATAAGGGGCCCCAAGTGGGTTGCCAACAAACCTGCCTCTTCTAGGGATTTTTAGAGTAAATCAATAAGGATAGGTGGGTCCAAGGTGAGAAGCGAGAACTTGCTAGGTGGGCATGAGGTGGGACAAAACTGGTCAACCAATAAGATTACAAACATAGCTGGCGTGGTGGCTCATGCCTGTAATCCCAGCACTCGGGAGGCTGAGGCAGGAGCATTGTTGTGCGTTTGAGACCAGCCTGAGCTACAAAGTGAGCTTAAGGCCAGCCTGAACTGCATAGTGAGACCCTGCCTCAAAAAGACAAACAAACAAAAAAACAAACAAAAAAAAAAAGATTACAAACATAATTGCTCAGGTAAAACTGATTAAATCAGCATCAAATAGGGAAGCAAGTCCTGTAGCAAGTAGACATGAATACAGAACAAATTTTTTGTATGAGTTGAGTTACTGGCTCTTCCTGCTTTTTTTCAAGGTGATCTGTACCTATTTAGAATATCAGTCCCTGATGTCTATTCCTAGAGAGGTGGTGGGTGCATTTGTTTCCTCTTGTGTCTAGAGGTCTGGCCCCAATGGAGGTGCCTATCTCTCCCACATTGCAAGATATTTTATCTTCCATATTGGAAGAAGTCTCAGCCCTGACTCTACCTGTAATATGCTTTTATCTAACTCAGCTGCCTACACTGTCACCTGGTCATTGAGACAGTGTCTTTTATGTTAGAACCCAGCAGCATTTCCCTAAGCTATGTCCCAGTCTTTTGTAATTTCTTTTTTTTTTTTTTTTTTTTTTTTGCAGTACTGGGGATTGAACTCAGTACTCTGCACTTGCCAGGCAAGCACTTATTCTACTGAGCTATCTCCCTAGCCCTGTAATTTTATTTTATTTTATTTATTTGGTCTTATTGACATAGGGTCTCACTATGCAGCTCAGGCTGGCTGCTCTTGAGCTCACTTTGTAGCCTAAACTGGTCTCAAACTTGCAACAACCTTTCTGCCTCAGCCTCCCAGGTGCTGAGATTACAGGTGTGCACCACCATGCCTGGCTTTTCTAAAATTTTTATCTTGAAATGGCTCTCATTAGTTTGCCCAAACTGGAAGTTGGATGTGGTTCCACATGCCTATGATCCCAGCACTCAGGAGGCTGAGGCAGGAGGACTGTCACAAGCATGAAATCCGACTGGGTACAGTTAGTTCAGTGGCAGCTTGAACCAGACAGCAAGGCACTGTCTAAAAAAAAAAAAAAAATTACCAAAGCTGGCTTTAAACATCCTATCTTATGCCCTAGCTAAGCATAAGATAGGATGAAGGTCTCATTAAACTCTCTTAAAAATGAATAGACAGACCAATCATAGCTTTAGAGCAGGTTTCTGCCTTTGCAGACTAGGTTCAAGCAATTATAAAGATAAAGGTAAAGAAACTAAGCTCAGGAAGGTCCCAGGTAGCATTAAAAATATAAGGCCCTTAATCCTTAAATCTAAATGGCCCCATCCATAATCCTAGCCTCCACCAAACAAGAAAGACCATATGATGGGAGGAAATCCAAGAGGAGGGCCAAAGACAGCCAGGTGCCAATCAGATTCCAGGAGTGTGTGGGGGAAGAAATCCAATAGGTCTTTTCATTTTTCGTATGTATTTAGCATAGGGTCTACCGTGTCTCACTATGTAGGTAGGATTCTTGGTGTTTCTCCTATTTTCAGCCTCCTAAACGCTGGGATTATAGGTACATATCACAAAGCCCAGTCTCAATCACCATCTCAGTGGGGGCAAAGGGAGGGCACTGCACAGCACTCCAGGGACTGAATTCCTGTCTCTGTGCTCTGCCTAAGTGGGCGCTTTAGTCTGCTGAGCTATCTGGCTGGCCCATCTCTCTCTGTCTCTCTCACCATGAATGAATTCAAGACCTTGAGCTTGCCAGGCAGCTATATTGCAAGCCCAAGAAATCAAATAAAGGGAGCTGCAGACAAGAAATCCACAGGTATTTCCCTTTCAAATATCCCCTCTTTCTACAGTTCAGGCCACCAGGCACTCTAGGGTGGGGTTTCTGTCTTTAAGAAATCCGCTTAGCCACATCCCAAACTATGCTGATCTAACTCAGTTGGAAGTTTCTTACTTAAGTTGACAGAATCAATTAGCTATCTCAGGGGTGTATTAAGGAGAATTACGTATGTGCTAAAAAGCTGAAAACAATGTCCAGTTATAAAGAATTTTTGAAAGGCAAGCATGCCGGTGCACACCTGTAATCCGCAGACTCATCCACAGTAGCTGTTTCTTTCTCTCTCCCCCTTTTGTCTTCCTTTATTTTCAACTGCTTCTTCAGTTCCTTTAGGAACCCTGGGTGTAGGGTTGCTGCCATCTGCGTGTTCCCGGGGGGCAGTGGCAGAGCGTGCTGTGACTAGTGTTCACCCCACCCAGACTTCATGACACTAAAAGAAAGAATTGCTACTGTAGGCCATAGATGACCTATTTGGCCTATGTAGTGGAAGTGATTGAGAAAGAATGGGGTGCCCAGCCACAGTGATAAAAATGAAGAATAGATAGTGACCTAGGACTTTGGACAGAGAGTGAATTTCCTCAGGGAACACAGTACAGACCCTCCCTGTAAGATCATGAAAGGGGCCCAGCCTCTCCCTGCTAAAACTCTGAATATTATAATGCAAATTAGCTAGTTCCTGTGGAAAGCCCAGCTTCCTGAAAACTACATGAAAGAGGCAAAATGCCTAAGAATAATTCCAAGTTGACATGTTGGGGAGAATAGTATTGGGATTTTTCTTACTGAGCTACATCCTCAGCTATTTATTTATTTATTTATTTGTTTGTTTATTCTCATGAGATACAGTCTCACCAGGTCACTAACCAGCTTGAACTCCCCATCCTACTGCTGAGCCTCCCAGGAGCCAGGATTAGGGCCTGGCCCTGACAAATTCTGTATACCTTAATGTTGTTTTCAGTTTTCCAATTCAGTATATAATTCTCTTTATACACCCTTGTGGTAGTTAACTGATTGTGTCAATTTAAGTAAGAAACTCCCAACTCAATTGAATCAGCATAGTTCTGGATATGGCTGAGTGGATTTCAATAGAAGTCCCACACTAGGATGCCTCACGCCCTAAAGTGTAAACATGGGAGGCTTACTCCTGGTTCTGCAGAGGAGCCCAGTGTCCACTTTCACCTCTGACACCCTCTCCTGGCTTCAGCCATAGACCTTATGACTCCAGCACAAGCCACTAGGGCTTCTATCCCAGAATGAAAAAGGCCAGGACACTCTGGTGCAAGAGATGCAGGGAGAATGAGATGTGGACAACTCAACAGTGAACCTTATAGTCAGGAATAGGCAGAATGCTACGGTGGAGTGTTGGGTCTTCCTGGGAGGAACGGCTCCACACAGGCCAACTACCCCAGCAGACAGGACTGAATGAGATGGCTGGAGAGGGTCAGCCCCACGCAAGAAAGTCAGGACAAGGCCGTGACATACACCTGAACACTTCCAGAGAAGCCAAAGAAAGAACTGGAGCTCTGCCTTCCTCCATCACAGTGGATGTTCACCAATAAAAAGAATTGAGTGTGTACAGACTGGGGCAAAGGAAGACAAAAACAACACAAGGAAAAAAGGACTGTGATCAGGAACCGGATAAAATATGCAAAGTAGGAAGAAAATCTAAAGACTACCCAAAGAGTACTCATATAAGAGTGCGCTTTAGATGTAGACTGTAGAATTATCCTACTCAGGATGATACATGCAGAAATGGAAATGAGGAACTGCCAAGTCACCCATGTGAGAAACATCCAAGAGCCAGCTGACACCCATGCCACAAGTGCAGCGCTCCTGGTACAAATCACACGAGTGGAGGAGACGCTTGGGAATGTGAGTGCTGGGTGGGATAGAGTCTGAGGAGTAGCGCTGGCCAAGCCCCACATCCGTTTGGAGCTCAGGTGCCAGAATAGGGAGTGGGCCGCAGTCCTGGCGAGTGCTTGGTCTTCAGGTGCCCTGTGTGAGGCACGCCTGCTTAGAGAAGCAGCACGCTTCCTTGGCCCACACTGGAAGGTGCGTGGGAAAGCAGTGGCGTTCTTTGGAAATGAACAGCTGAGTGAAACCCTTTATGTCACCTCTGCCAAATTAAAGGAAAACCAGCAAGTATTTGAAAGGGTATGAGTCATCTACTCATACCCTAGATTGAAACACAAAGCAGGAGGCCCAAGAACTCCAAAAGAATTTCAACATTTTTGAGAAGTTTGGTGACCCTTAGGGCATAGGAGATATCGGCATGAGCAAGCCTAGGTTCCAATGTGAAGAAGAATGAAAGGCTTCCACACAGTTATGGTGCATGTCCAACCACAAGCATGCAGTGGGAGAGCTACGACCAATGTCCACCCAGCCAGGATAAGCACCATTGGCAGCGCCACGCCTGCCTGTGGATCAACACGTGTTCCACAAGTAGCTAGAGGCCCACAGCTCCAAAAGGACCCGTCAGGTCCCTCAGATCTCTTTGGAACTCATTCCACACATGAAGTTCATGTCTGCCAAAATGTGGATATATTTCCCTGTCTTAGTTACTTTTCTCTCCTTGCTGAGGCAAAATACCCAATACCCAAAGTTAAAGGTGCAAAAGCTTATTTAGCTCACATTTTGCAAGGGTTTCCATCCATAATCAGCTGACTCCAGCTCAGGCTGATGTTGCAGAAGGGCAGCAGTTCATGGTGGAAGGAGACAACAAAAGTAGCAAAACAGCAGGGAAGAGAGCCACACTTCTTCTCCTAGGCCAGGTGCAGCACTCCCAGCCCCAATTCCAGCACAGGACAATGAACCAGTTGTGAACATGAGATTCAGCCACCTCCAAAAAGCCTGCCCCCTTGAGTGCAGGAGACTTTGAGGGGACATCCAGACACAAACCCTAACATACTCACAGCTTGAAATGAAATAGAAAACTGCCTCTCTCCCCTTCTCCCCCTCTCCCCCTCTCCCCATCTCTTCCTCCCTCCCTCTAACCCCTTTTTTCTTTCCCTCCTTCCCTCCCTCTCCCCCTCCCACGTTTCCCCTCTCCCTCCCTCCTTCTCTTCTTACAATCTCTTCTGTCTCTTCCTCTTTCCCTCCCTGTCCCCTTCTCCACCTCTCCCTCTCTCCCCATCTCTTCCTCTCTCCCTCCCTTAAAAAAAAAAAAAAAAAGAAAAGAAAACTAGCATTTGTGAGACTAGCTTTGGGAACATCCACAGGCAAAGGCCCAAGGAACAAATTATTTCAAGATTACATAGAACTGGAGCTGGAACTTCAAGAATTCCACAGGTACTGGTAGTTTTTTGAAAAGTTCCTGGACTTTGGACCTGAAAATTGTACCTCATGGACTCTATTTGCATGATGACAGCTATCATAATTTTGCATTTCTTATCAGACAGGTATGGAGAGTTTGTTTCTTCATAAAGTGACTTCACTGTGAGGTTTTGCCTACCTTTCTTTCTATTGTGTCCTAAAAGTAGTTGCTTCTTTGGAACTACTTACATGGAAGGAAGGAAAGAGTTTTAAATGATGGCTACAAAGGCAATAATCATATCCCTGGAAAGAGTTGCCAAATACATAATTCCAAGGCAAAAAAAGCATCACATACAAAGTAGGTTTATAAAACCATTATAATAATAAAATAATCAAATGTCTAACAATGAGGAAATGTTTAAGGAAAATATATCTGTAGAATGGAACATGAAGCTATCATCAAAAATGGTATCTATGTTAATAAAGCAGATATGTTAAGGGAAATAAGCTTATATGAAAAAGAGAAGAGCATAAAGCTTTGTGTTTATAAGGCTTGATGTACCCTGTGATGGCAACTAAATACAAATTATGTGGAAAACAAACTGTAAAGATGAAAATCAGAGTGTCAGCTGGTATTTTTTATGTGGTTCCTAGGATTGAAGTCAGGCCCTTCATTGAGATATATCCCTTGTGTTTTTAATTTTCATTGTAAGACAGGGTCTGACTAAATCCCTAAACTACCCAGGCTAGGTTTGATCATGCAGTCTTCCTGATTCGGCCTCCCAGAGTGCTGGGTTCACCTGTATGTCCCATTGCATCCAGCAGTTAATTAATACTAAGGCAGTTCCTGTGTGCCACGCTCTTTTCTTAAGTGCATTAGATCCAAGTGGTTAATTCTCAGAACAGTCGTGTACGGTTGCCAGTTGTCATGGTTGTGCAGATAGAGAAGAGGCAGAGGAGGGCCATGTCATTTGGTCAGGGTCACACTGCTGAGGCGTGGCAAGGCCAGGATGTGAACACAGAGCAGCAGGCAGCCCCTCTGTACACACATCCATGCAGAGCTGCAGAAAGACAACAGTTTTTAAAGTTTTGTTTTCTTAACATTTTCTTCTGCAATAGTTTTAAACCAGCTTAATAGCAAGTGAAAACTTTTCAATTATAGGGTCAGAAAAGAAGGCATAGAAATAGAATAGGCCAGGCGTGGTAGCACACACCTAATCCCAGCACTCTGGGGACCAAAGCAGGAGAATTACAAGTTTAAGCCCAGCCTGGGCACCATAGCAATTTAGCAAGACCTTGTCTCAAAATAAAAATAATAGAAAAGGCAGGACTGCAAAATTATTTTTTAAAAATGGCTGAAATTTTCCATATTTCGCAAAAGTTAAAGCTACAGATTAGGAAGTTGAGGAAATCTCATGCAGAATAAACACAAAAGAAATTTTCCCGAAGTCACAGCATGGCCACAGTTCTTGAGATTAAAGTTAAATAAATCTCAAAAGCACCAGGAGGGACATGACACTTTCCTACCTATGGGGGACAAAACAACTCAGAGGAGAGCAGCTTTTCATCAGAAATCTTGGAGAAGGAAATGATGTGACATCTTATAAATGCTGAAATAAAATTACTGTCAGCCAGCTCAGAATCCTGCATCTAGACAAAACATGCTTAAAAAATGAGGGATTCAGGATTGGCAAAATAGCCTGGCAGTCTGAAACACCTGCTTTGGCGAACTTAGGCAACTGTGCAAGGACCAGGGTTCAATCCTGGGTACCACATGCCACATCAGCCTTGCCCTGGGTGAGCTGACATGGCCACAAAAAAGAAAGAAAAGAAACAGAGATTCAAGGTATCCTCTGAGAAAAAGTAAAGAGCATTTACAACCAACCTACTCTGGAAGATTGGCAAAAGGAAATACACTAAAGGAATCAATAAAGGAAGATATATTGAAATGTTAGGAAAGTTGAAGGAACAAAAATAGGAAAATAAACATTCTTTTTTTTTGTTTTGGTTTTTCTAAATTATGATGGATGGCTATGCAGAAATTGTAACACTCAAGGTCCTAAAAGTAAGCAAAGAAAAATATTCAGCACAAGTATAAATAGAGAAAGGTAAAGTTTGCAAACTTCCTTCAGATGAAAAAAATGACAACAGAAATTACATACTTGAGTATGTGTGATGTAAAACCTAAGATGATCACTTAAAAGCCTATAAAAAAAGATACACTCAAAATACTATAAGTAAGGCAAAATGGAATTCTAAGAACATCTACCCTTTTAATAATTGATATTAATAGCAGACAGGAAACAAGCAAAGATGTAAACTCAAAAACCTATCAATCAGCCAGGCTTAGTGGAGGCATTGTGGTACACACCTGTAATCCCAGTACTCAGGAGGCTGAGGCAGGAGGATCATTGTGAGTTCAAAGCCAGCCTCAATTACATTGTAAGATACTGTCTATCAACTATCAAACTGTAGAACAAAACACTGCCTCATTGGGAGGGTATATATTCTCTTTAAGGGTCAATGGACCACATACCAAGACAGTTTATCCTGGATCATACAATATAGAAAATTTTAAATAATTGCAATAATATGCAAGAACAATGATACTGAACCAAAAATAAAGAAGGATTACTGCCATCTCTCTATACAAACACTTGAAAATGAAAGAGTACACTTATAAGGAATCCATGGATCAGAGACTGGGTGTAGTAGTGCATGCCTGTAATCCCAGTGTTTGGGCGATTGAAAATAGGAGAATCAGTCCAAGTCCAAATTTACATAGTGAGACCCCATGGACCCTGTAGGTTCTGTACCAAATATATAAAAACAAAAGGAATCCATGGATCAAAGGAGATTTTTTAAAGAAAAGCAAAACACACTTTGAATTCAATAAAAATACAAAATATCAAAATTTGTGGGACATAGCTAAACAGTCTTCAGAGAAAAACTCACAGTAGTAAACAAATGCATTAGAAAATAAGAAAAAAAATTCTAAGCCATTAATTTAGACTTTCAGGGTAAGGGTTTAAAAAAACAACTGAAATTCAAAGTGAACAGTAGGAAGGAAAAAACAGGGAAAATAAGAAATTGATTCACTGAAGAGAGAAAAAACAAAGAGGAAAATAACAGAGTTTATTCTTCTAAAGATTAATAAAATAGGGGCCGCCCAGATGGCTCAATGGACTAAAGCACCTATTTAGGCAGAGTGCAGGGGCCAGGGTTCAATCCCTGGAATGCCATGCTGGCCCCGCCCCCCAGGACACACCGAGACCTTGATTGAGACTGGGCGTGGTGGTGTGCAGCTGTAATCCCAGTGCTTGGGAGGCGGAAAACAGAAGGATCATTATGAGTCCAGTCTATGTAGTGAGACTGAATGAAATACATTTAAAAAAAAAAAAAAGAAGATTAATAAAATGGTCAAACATCTAAGAAGACTGTCAAAAATTAAAAAAAAACAAGAACAAGATACAAGCTACCAATGTCAAGAATGAAACAGTATTAATGCAGACTCTTCAGAAATCAAAAGGATAATAAGAATACATTACTAACAGCTCTACATGATAACTTTAATAGTTCAGATGAAATTAGTTCTTTTATACAAGTACAAATTGTAGCCTAAGAAATAAGAAATAAGGTTAAAAGATTAAAAAAAAAAAAAACTGTAACTATTCAGGAATTGAATACATGTTTAAAATGTCCCCCAAAGAGGAATCTCTAGATTGTTTTCTGTGAGAATTTTTAAAGATTCTTTTTTCTTTTTGAGATAGGATCTCATTATGCGATGCTGGCTGGCCTTGAGCTCACTTTGTAGCCCAGGCTGGCCTGGAACTTGCAGGGACTCTCCTGCCTCAGACTCCCCAGGGCCAGGATTGTTGTAGGCCTGCACACACCCAGCCAAAAAATGTTTAAAGAAGAATTAACCTCAAATTTTCACAATCTCTAGAAAGTAGATGAATAAACACTTTCTGTTTGTTTTATTTTTAAGCTAGTACTACCCTGATACAAAAACCAGAAGAAAGACCATCTCAAGAAAGAAAACTATACAACAATATCCTTCATGAATATAGTTGCAGAAATCCTTCACAAAATATTGGCAAACCAAAAATTCGGTAACTGGTTAAAAGCATTATACACAGATGAGGTTTACTCTAGGGAAGGCAAGACTGGTTCAGGGGGCGTCAGCGAGATAGCTCAGTGGCCTACGGCTTAGGCTAAGCGCAGGGGGGGCAGCTTGACCCTTTGATCCCTACTACCACATGCTGCACCAGCCCCCAGGGTGGGCTGAGCAGGCCACAAGAAAAAAAAAGAAAGGAAAAAATATTTCAAAAAAAAGAAAGACTGGTTTTATATTTTATAAAAACAAAAAGAGTTTTGCATTTCCTCTAAAAGTTAAACATGAAATTATCCTATGACGCAGCAGTTTCACTTTAGATACACACTTCAAAGAATTAAAAATAGGTACTCAAACAAGTACTTACTGTGAATGTTTATAGCCACATTATCTATAATTGTCAAAAATGTAGAAACTCCAATAACCGTTGGCCAATGAACAGGTAAACAAAATATATTCTAACCATACAATGGGGTATTATTTAGTCCTAAAAAGGGCTAGGGATGTAGTTCAGTGGTAAAACACTTGCCTGGCATGCCCAAGGGCCTGAGTTCAATGCCCAGCTCCACATACTACTACTATTGAAAAAATATGCTAAGTGAATAAGACATGAAAGGTCATAGATTCTGTTCACAATATATAAAATGTCCAGCATTAAAAAAACAACAGAAACACAGATCACTGAGGGTCAAGGGATGAAAAGGGGGAGGAATGGGACTAACTGCTATTAGGGGTAGATTTTCTTCTGAGTGTGAAAGAAGGATCTGGAATTGGTGGTGAGGGTCATGTAAGTTGGTGGAAGTACTGAAAGTCATCGATGAATATACTTTTTTTTTTTTTTTGAGGATAAAACTTTATTGGATAGAAAAGCTTCTGTCAGAGAGGGACAGAAGGGTGGACCCCAAGCAGGTTGCCCAGGGAAGCTGTCTCATTTAGGGACTTTTATAGGGCAAAATCATGCGGGACTAAGGTAGAGAAAGGGTCTTGCTTAGGCAGAGGTGGGGTGGGACAAAACTATGGTCAACCAATGGGATTACAAGCACCATTGCTCAGGTAAAGTTGATTAGCCCAGGACCAAATGGGGAAGCAAGTCACCTAGTAAGGGGGCATGAATACAGGACAGGTCTCTTCCCCTTGGGGGTGGGCTAGTGACTCACTTGGGTCTGTTTAGGTGATCGCTACCTATTCAGAATATCAATTTCTGGTGTTGCTCTTTTAGCATTTGTTTGGCCTTTAGATCTGGTTCACAGCAGGAGCATCTGTCCCCCCAATAGTTCTTTGTCTTCTGGGTTATCCCCTTCTAGAGCCTGGCACTATCTGTCTATAATATTTCTAGCTAACTCCGCTGCCTGCAACATTCCCCCCTCTGAAGAAGTAACCCAAACTGCCATGAGGGATTTGAGCAATGACCGTTCTGGCTTCTTCATGTAAAAGGGGTCATAGTTGTTGATTGGCAGTCAGATGTACTCTTCAGAGGTTCTATCTAAAGGCCCTGGATAGAGAATAGGCTTTTTTTTCTTGGGTAGAAGCATAGCTTTGAGTCTGGAGGAGTCAAAGGCAAGGAAACAATTAAGTATGCATGGGCCAAATAATAATATCAACAGGATGACTATGAAAAAAACAAGTTACATATTTCTTAAATGTGGGGTTTAATCACTTTTTTTTATCTTTTATGGCCATTTTGTATAGTTTCACAGAAACTGGCATTTTTTATTATTATTGGGGCCCATGAGTTGTCAGAAATAGGGAAAACATTTGAGAACTCTCTAGTTGGGAAGTGGAGCCACTGGCTGTGTAACAATCGACAAATTTGTATAAGCATCTATTGAAAGTTTTACAGGCTTTCTCCTTATATTGGCAGTTAACATGGGTTTCCTCAGGCTGAAAGGGAAGACGCATGACCACCTCAGTCTGAAACTTTCTCTGACTCCATCATAAACATTTTTTTCTTTAGCAGCTTTGGACATTTTTTGTTTGAAATGTCCCTTTGCTCTGTCTCGATCTAGGAAAGCATAACTTTTTTCCCATTTTGGACTGGCCTTTGTTCCTGTAGGCTGTTAGTATCACCATTCTTTTTTTTTTTTTTTTTATCTATAATTTCATTTTATATCCCCTTTCTACTATCACACACCTTTTGAGCAATTTTTACCAGCTTAGACAAATTGATTTTTGTAAACTCTTTTTACTTTTGCAGCTCGTGTTAGATACTGAGGTTCCACAGAGCAACATATAGAAAAAATCTGGTGGATGTCAGTTAAAAGAATCTTAATCTAGCATATTTGTTATAGATTTTATCTGTATGATTACCTGGGTTTTGGTGTCTTCTAGGAAAGAACAAATTTTTGAGACATTGGAGAACATCAAAGCATGAACATTTGAGCTAACAAGTATATTTATAAACTTTTTTGAGACCTAGCAATACTTATTAGCTCTTAGACCCTTGTATTTATGGAGTCTGACAGTTTGTTACAAGTCTCTCTAGCTTCAGTTAAGTGACATCACACCTGTATTAACTGAGAGCATGAAATATCTGAGTTATATCAGAAATCAACCACATTCTTTTTATTTATTTTTTTTATTTTATTGAACTACAAATGTCAATCAGACAGTTTCAAGACACCTTAACGATACAGATTCGATAAATTAATATATTTCAAACTGTTTTTATAATGTTTTGGTATTGTACAAGGTGCATACATGATATTATATTTACAGATATCATTTTAGCAGATATCTCTTATCAGTGAATTAAGAGTGTAGCTGCTTACTTATCTTATTTTTTATACCTGAATTATATCAAAAATTCAATAATTATTTTCCTAGTGGATGACCGTAGTACTAGAAGCTGACATAATATCCTGTCCAACCACCATTAGTGCAGATCTTGCCTCTCATAGAATTATGTAGAAGCACAGCATTATCTATCCCAACTGTACTGTCTATACACACACATCATGATTTTTTCTTTCTACACCCCTTCCTTTGTCTACACCTG
>PVKA01048933.1:0-13524 GCA_004027165.1 Ctenomys sociabilis
TTAATTCACTGATAAGAGATATCTGCTAAAATAATATCTGTAAATATAATATCATGTATGCACCTTGTACAATACCAAAACGTTATGAAAACAGTTTGCAATGTATTAATTCATCGAATGTGTATGGTTAAGGTGTCTTGAAACTGTCTGATTGACATTTGTATTTTAATAAAATAAAAATAAATGAAAAAAAAAGAAAGGAACAGTTAATGCTTACAATTTTCGTTTCCACTCTGATTTTTTTCTTCTTGAATTTCTTTTAACTTCTTAGTTATTATTTTTTTAAAAACAAAACTTATATGTTTATATCTGATAATCTGAAAAACTAATTTGCAGATAGTATCATGTAATACGGCAACCACTGTTGGATTCCCATTAGTGATTAGTGAAATCTTGTATCATGTATAATGCTGTTTTCTTCTATCACTATTTTGTATTCTTTAAAAAAAAAATAAAAAGTACAAAAAAATAAATAAGGTATGTGGGAAGCCTTTTTATTTTTCCTCTTTACTCACAAGACATGAAAAATATCATATTGGAGAGAAACCCTATGAATGTATGCAGCATGAGAAAGGCTTTGGTTCATTCACAGGTTTTGAAAGTTAGATGGTGACAGATACTAGGAAGGTACCTTTTCAGCATAAACTGTGTGGGAATCCTGTCTGTATCCTAGTTTATTTAGAGTGCATCAGAGGATTCATACTGGAGAGAAGCTATATGATTGTAAACACTGTGGTAGCGCCAGCAAGATAGCTTAATGGTCTAAAGCACCCAGCACATACCACACCAGCCCTGCCCTCAGGGTGAGCTGAGCTGGCCAAAAAAAAGCAAACACTGTGGTAAATTGTTTTGTACTTCATATTACCTTTCTATATATGAAAAAGTCATAATAGGAAAAGCCCTATGATTGTAAAAATTGTGGGAAGACCTTTATTCTCACACAAAATTTTGAAAGCACAGAATGACACACACTGGAAATGAACCTATTACATGTAAAGTGTGTGAGAGATTTTGACTTTCCCTCTTTATTAAAAAGATATGAAGGAATTCATACTGGAGATAAGCCCTATGAGTATACAGTGTGGGAAAGCCTTCTATGTTTCTAATTCCTTTCATAACCATAAGCGATGATATAAAAAGAAGTCTCATGGGTGTAAACAATGTGGGAAACACTTCAGTAGTCTCCAAATCCTTCAAGAGCATTAAAGAATGTGTACTTGAGAAAAGCTCTATGAGTGTGACCAGTGTGGTAAAGCCTTCAGTTATAGGCGTATATTTAGAAGAAATCACAAAACTCACTGGGTAAGGCCTTACACGAATGATGTGGTAAAGCCTTCACACACCTGAGTGATACTTGAAGACATGAAAAGATTTATGCTAGAGAGAAGCTGTATAAATGCTCGCAAAATGGTAAAGTCTTCTCCACATCCTCTAACCTTAAAAAACACAAAAGAGAAGCTGGGTATGGTGCTGCATAATTATAATCCTAGCATACTCAGAAGGCTAAGACAGGAGCACTGCTGTGAGTTAAAGGCTGGTATGGGCTACATAGTGAGTTCAAGACCAGCTTGAACTATAGCAAAACCTATTTCAAAACAAAACATAACTGAAAAACATACTAGAAAGGAGTCTTGTGAAGGCAAACAGTGTGGTTGTTATTACAATTCCTTTTATTAATATGAAAAATTTGTTATGGTTTGTATCTAGATGTGTGTGAAAATCCTTAGTCACAGGGTTTTTCATATGTGGCTGGATTTAGAATGCGTTTTGCTGGGATTACTAAATTAGTTCTGGCTAGCAGTAAAGATGTTAGTACTACACCCACCCTAGGGGACCTTGCCTGCATAAAACAGAGACAGAAAGAGGTCTGATATGCTCAATTGCCTGCTGGCTATAGCCTTTCTCCTCTGCCCAGCTACCCTGCCTTAGAGCCAGCATACTATGGACTGAACCATCTATAAACTGTCAGCCAAATAAAACCTTTCTCCTTTAATTTCAGGTGTCAGGCATTTTGTCTCCATAATGAGAAAAGTAACCAAGATACTTATAATGGTGAAAATTCCACTGAACACAAAAATTGTGATAAATCAATTTTTTCAGTCATATTTAAAAACATGAACAAATTGACATGGCAAAAAAACGTTGAATGTAAAAATTTAGATAATTATTCCATTTTCTCAGCTGCCTTCAAAGCTGTGATTGTACTCACCCTGAAAACAAAAGGCTCAGATTTTGTGACATTTCAACTCTTGTTTTAGGCATGAAAGTATTTACAGAAGCTGAAATGTACAGAAAAGCACACTGAAAGTCCCACTGCAGGACTAGGGGTGAAGTCAGCAGGACTCATGCTTTTATTATTTGAGAGAACTAGAATACAGGTCCTTGTTCTTCTTGACAATGTGTTCCCTGAGGGCAGTGGTAAGTGAAAAAGAAAGAGGAGTATAGAATTTATACACTGGCCTTCATGGTGCATTTATCTGATGTGATCACTGGCCAGACATTTTTTCTCTTGTTATTTTTTCAGGTTTTTGTTTTCTTTCACTGGAACTAGAACTCAGGACTCTGCATTGGCGAGACAGGGGCTGCACCACTATTTCCCTGGCTCTATTTTTTCCTTATTGACTATAATTACCTTATCTTTAGGCCTAAAGGGTTATCTTTTGTCTGATCTTTCCCACTGCTGAAACTTTTCTTTGAATTTTTCTTCTACACCTCTACTGTAGAAGAAAATGCCCCTCCACCCAGTGCATTTTGGTTGCCCAGGTGACAGTTTGGGTTGCTTCTGCCTCCTTGTAACAGCTGGTCACTATGATGCATATTGAAAGAACCAATCAAACAACTACATATTCTATCTCTGCACTTCCCCTTTCCAAATCCCACAAAAACCTCGCTCCCTGAGCCTTCTGGGCCTGACATTTTGAAGGATAATTGATTTCTTGTCAGTACTCCTGGGAGGTTTAAGTAAATCTGCCTCCAAACCCTGGGTACTATCTTGTTTTTTCTGGGGCACCACTGCACCAAGATTTCTGCTTGATTTATTTATCATAATATCTGTCTCTTTACCAGAGTTTCATATCTTGCATGTCATTTTTAAGTCATTTAGCTTCTTACTCTATCTTTTTTGTTTCTAAGAGAAGGTCTCCCTTTGTAGTGCAGGCTGACCTTGCACTCTCAGAAATCCTGCCTCAGCCTCCTGAGTGCTGGGATTATAGGTGTGCACCACTATGCCCAGCAAGAACATGAGTTTCTAAAAGCAGTGCTTAGAAATAAAATTTATGGCATTGAATACCTACATTAGAAAGCAATAAAATCAATAAACTAAGAACAAACTACATCTAGAGTAAACAGAAGAAAAGAAGTAAGAATTAGTATGGACCAGGCATGGCAGCACATGTCTATAATCTCAGCACTCAGGAGCCCAAGGCAGGAGGATTGCTTCAAGTTTTTAATAAGCCTGGCACCAGAGATTAGGATTTTTAATTTGTCCCAAAATCTCTGAGGCAAAAAAAAGAAAAAGAGAAAAAAAATCATAAAACATTCTGCTTTCCTTTATACTTCACAACACACACACAAAAACTCTTCGTAGAAAAAAAAGAGGTTTTGTACATGGGATTGTAGGAGATGGCATCCTAAGCCAAAGAAGCACTAGTTCAGTATCCATTTCACCTTAGAAATGGGAGAAATGAGTTCAGTTTGACCCCTGCCTGTAGTGTATTACAGACAGCAGATGCCTGTGCTGGGTCACCCCGCCCACTTGTCCTGCCTGAATTATCCTGTCCTTCACTCCTTCCCCTGCCTGGTTAAAACTTCACAAGTATAGGGCCAGACCGATAGCTCAGCAGACTAAAGCATTTGCTTAGCAGAGCACAGCAGCCGGATTTGATCACCGTGTGCTGTGCTGGCCCTGGCCCTACCCCACAGGGCATGCTGAAAGCAACTGAGACTAGGCGTGGTGGTGCGGGAGTGTAATCCCAGCGCTTGGCAGTGAGACCCTGTAGAGCCTGTCCTAAATATATATAAACTTTACAAGAATGAAAGCAGCAGGATCAAGCAAAGGAAGTGGAGCTGAACCATATGCCTGTTTGCAGCCATAAATCTCAATGCCTCAGCTGTGACCTCACTTCCATGATGGTCAGCCAAATATCACACCGGTGGGCACAGCATTCCAGAGCGGTTCCAGCCACGGCAACCAGGAATCCTATATAAGCAAAAGGAGAACAAAGAAATGTGCCAAGTATGCTCCTAATTTGGACACTGTGTGTCAGATGCTGGCAAATAATAAAGACTCTGTTATTCCTATAGTATAGTATACTGTGTATCATAACCTGGCTGCTATAGGACTAAACAATATAAATTCAAAACTTACAGATCAGGGTTAGCTCTATCACTTATCTCTTTAAAGTGTCAAAACTAACATAGTATGTTGGACACACATCTGCTGAAGTGTCCCAAGTGGACCATAGGATACGCACCACCCTGAATATCTTCAGAATGCTCTTGTCATTGACAAGTAATGGAATAAAACCCCAGAGTCCTTTCTTTCCAACAGCTACAGACAGGGACAAGAAGGGACTACTCCAACTTCATCTTTCCTGTGGCCTATGGTCTCCATCTCCTTCCGGGCCTCCTCAGAAGCCACCTTTGCCCTCCAAATCCTCCTGAGCTTCTGCCTCCTTCCTTGGAAGAGCCAGTTTCCCAGTCAGTGACAATCCTTGCTCTAATGGAGCCATTAAATGATTCTTTAAGGACTCTTTACTGGTTTTCTTAGGCCCTCGATGTACAGGGTTTTGGATGGCTGGCTTTTTACATTAGGCAAAACCCTGGGTCCTTGCAGCTCCAGTCTGACTGTTCTGCCCTCAATTTTCCTTTTACTGCAAGAGTTCAAAGCTTCTTTCACATCTTCAAATGAAGCAAGTTTTATGAAGGCATACTCTTTAGATTTGCCATCTTGGTTCTGGGGCACTTTGATAAAAGTTGCCTTCTCAAATACTTCCTGAAGAGTATCTTTTGTTGTGCTGTAGGAGAGGCTGCTTAAATACAGGGTTTTGGATTTGCTGCTCCAAGTGCTGCTCTACCTCTGCAGTCTTGATTTTGATCTTTCTCCTCAGAATAGTAGACGGAAACAGATTGCCCATGTATCTGTTTCCTGCTTTTCCTCAAAAGTTTTCTCTGCATCAGCTTCTGTCTTAAATTTAATATAAGCAATCCCTTTGCTCTTCCCATGCTTGCTGACCAGTTTGACCTCTTTAGTATCTTCAAACACTTTTTTTAATTCAACCTAAGTGACTTTGTAAGAGATTTTCGGCAAAAAAACCAAACAAACTTTTTTTTTTTTTTTTTTTGGTGGAACAGGGGATTGAACTCACACGCTTGCACTTACCAGGCAAGTGCTTATTCCACTAAGCCATCTCCCTGGCCCTTCAAAAAATGTTCTTGCATCCCAATCTTTCTTGCTGTCTTCTTTGGGCTTCTCTAATTTAACTTCACTGCCAATGATTTTTATTTTTTCATATTTTATGGAAGGGTCTATAGGGTGTTCAGGGTCTCACTACTAGATCGGACCCCTAGTGATTTGCCTATTTACATACAGCTTCCCAAGGGCTGGGATTATAGGCAGGCACTACCATGCCCAATCTCAACTATAGTCTGTGTGTCCCAGGGGTGGGGCTGGCATGGCAGGCCCTGGGGATCGAACCCCCTGCCCCCGCTGACCCCAATGATTTTTAAGCCAGTGAGGTCCAAGGCCTTTTCTAGGTCTTCAGCAGATTCAAAGTCTACACAGCCAAACTTCTGATTTGTACCAATTCTGACATCCACAGTAATGAGATCATTTTTAACAAAAGCTTCACTGATACCAGTTTTTAGTTCAGGAGCAGATTTATTAAATTCAGATTTCCAACAAAGAGACTGAAAGCTATAGTGGGTTCTGTGCCTTCTGTTCTTGACTTCAGGAGCTGCATTCTGTTTGGCCATTTCCTTCTTTCATTTGCCCGGTGCTTTTTGACAAGCTTTTCCTCTTCCTCCTCCTCCTCAGCCACACTCTTGGCTTTGTTGACAGAGGTGGCTTTGG
This sequence comes from Ctenomys sociabilis, assembly GCA_004027165.1. Taxonomy (NCBI): domain Eukaryota; kingdom Metazoa; phylum Chordata; class Mammalia; order Rodentia; family Ctenomyidae; genus Ctenomys; species Ctenomys sociabilis. The sequence continues at coordinate 6,071 of PVKA01048933.1, forward strand.
TGGCTCTTTCTTCCCTTTGGCTGGTATAGCTTCCATGGCTTCTTCCTCAGAATCCTCCTCCTTGATGTTGGTATCCTCACCCTCATCACTATCTTCCTTGTTGGCCTTTTTTTTTTTTCCATTCTTTGCTCCCTTTGGTGGGGCAACACGGTCCTTCTTGCCAGGCACTGAGACTGACGTGGCAGGAGTCACTGTCTTCTTGGCCACAGCTCCCTTCTTGGCAGGTGTGGCAATTGCCACCTTTTGGGTTGGGGAATCCACTACTTTTCTTTTTGCTAGAGTCATAGCAGCCTTTTTTACTTTTTTTCTGAGGAAAGACAATCTCTTTTTCACTGCTGTCATCTTCTGACTTTTTTTTTTTTTTTTTTTAAATTCCTTTATTTATTACAGTGTCTCGCTACACATCACGGATTCTTTGTTTGCGGGGGTGGGGGGTGAGCTCAGCCCGCCCTGCGGGGAGGGGCTGGCATGGCATGTGATGCTGGGGCTTGAACCGCGGTCCCTGAGAGGCACTCTAGACCCCTGAGCTATCTTGCCAGCCCAACATAAAGGTTTTTTTGTTTGTTTGTTTTGGTAGAACCAGGGATTGAACTCAGGACCTTGTGCTTGCCAGGAAAGCACTTATTCCACTGAGCCATTTCTCCAGCCCCTTCTGGCATTTCAACATCACTTTCTTCTACCTCTTTTCGGGGAAGTAACATTTTCTTGTGGTCATCATGATTTTTACCAGCCACTTGCCAGGCTCCCTGGCCCACAGAGTGGGCCTGAGGCTTCCAAGCCCCTAGGAGCACCAGCCCTGGATTGCTTCAAGTTGAAGGCCAGCCTGGGTTTCATAGTGAACTCAGGCCAGATTGAGTTACATGGTGAAACCCTTGTCAAAAGGCAGAAACAATCCAAACACCAAATTAATATTGAAATTAATGAAATTGGGGCTAAAGAGATAGCTCAGCAGCATAAATGCCTACCTGGCCAGTGTAAGGTCCCAAGTTCGATCCCTGGTATCACAAAAAAAAAAAAAAAAAAAAAAAAAAAAAAGAAAATTAAGGGCCAGAGAGATAGCTCATTAGAATAAGTGCCTGCATAACATGACAGAGGCACGACCATTCACTTACATACAATAAATGGGTAAGACAATGATCCTGAGAAACATCAGAAGATTTTAGAAACTAGCAGTTAAGTGGTAGGATTCTCACCCCAACTAACTATGTATGCTGATACTTGTGAACCAAGCAGCTACAGTGAATTTAACAATGTGTAATAGAAGGGTTATGCTTCAAATGCCTGCCATTCTGGTCTTCTAAATATGTACTTCTTGTCATGACATACCAGCTATTACTATACTGCCACTTTTTAAAGGGTAGTAAATGAAAAATAAGACAAAAAATGTCACAAGACAGTCATGCTACAATGATACTATGCTGTATATGGATGGATTTCTAAATATCTATGTAAATATATGTAAGTGTTCGTTCCTTTTTTAAAATTTTTTCTTCTTCATATTCTATATAGACTTAGAGTTTAGTATCTCAATACTTGATGGAAAATACATGTTACATGTTATGCCTATAATGTCTGATATTTAGACTGTGTGGGTAAACTGAATTGCATATGTTGCAGAGTAATAATAAACTTCTCTTCTAGAGGGTTAACAACCTAAGTTTGCAGATCAAAAATTTGAGAAAAAGAAAGGCTGCAAGGTCAGCCAACATTTTGGACCTAGCCTTTCAACGTCAGTGAATACTCAGGACATAGGAGAACCTATATTGTAACATCAGGTAACTCAGTAGTGCCCCAAATTTTTTGATCAAGGAGATTATGGGGCCATGGAGGAATGTGATCAATGATGTACAGTGTGCCTAAGGAGAGTCACATGGAGAGAAAACTTTCTGTCAGGCTTCCACAGACAGCAAATTGGTCAAGCAATGGCCGTGACTCATCTAAGGGCTGACACTGACAAGGGGTCTACAAAGAGCAGTACAGGGTTACAGGATAAACCCCGAGGGTACCTGACTGACCTTATGTGATACAAAAGTTACATTTTTTGTTATATAGGTCTTGCTTTAACTCGGTCTTAACCATCCAGTCAAAAGCATAAAAATGGAGGTATATAAAGTTATATTAATATAATGAGCTGTGAATGGCTCAAGTTAACAACTTCTGTGGATAAACTGCTTCTATTGTGGACTGCTGATCTGTGTTGGATTGTTGTATTTAAATATAAATTAGTCATCCATGTTGTGAAAATCTGTAACATGTATCACTGTATGTTACCTTGTTTATGTCATTTGTTCTCTCTGGTTTTGCTTCTATTTTCACTCTTCAAGTTAAAATACAAATAAATAAATAAATGAATAAAAGAATAAGACCCTGCCTGGAAAGTGCAGGGTCCTGAGTTCAATCCCTGGTAAGGCCAAAAAACAAAAAAACAAAACCATATATATATATATATAACTAATATGAGACCATTTTGATCATAAATAGCTCCTGAAAACACTTCCCCTCAGATACTGAGGAAAACCAAACACAATAGGAATAGGCCCATATCTACTGTGGCAACTGAAGAAATAAACCATCCAGTCCAAATGTGCTCTCTGGTAAACTCAACCAAAGAAGAAAGTGATTATGCCAATTTCTTACAATCTAATTCCAACATCTGGGACAAGGCAAGGATGTGTCCTTTATTCTTTAGCTGTAAATTTGGGGTGGATAGGCTAATAGCCAAAACCTAAATAGATTTATCATTCAGAGGCCTTAACTGGTATTTTAGAAAAAACTTTTATTTTTAATTTTTCTATAGTTTCTTTTAGAAACGCATCCCTTAATTAAATGGTGTATTCAAACAGTTTTTTCTTCTTTTTTTTTTTTTGTATTTTAGGAAAAGGTCTACAGGCTGTTCAGTGTCTCACTACTAGATTGGACTCCTAGTGATCTGCCTGTTTACAGCCTCCCAAGAGCTGGGATTAAAGGCTCACGCCACCATGCCCAATCTCAATTGTGGTCTCAGCACGCCTCTGGGATGGGGCCCGTCATGGCAGGCCCGCGGATCAAACACCCAACCCCTGTGCCTGCTTGCAGGCACTTTATCAAATAGTTTTTATCCCACGGAAGAATTAAAGGAAATAAGATATACCACTGAGATTAAGTCTGAGGCAATTCATCAAGATAGCTATATTATCAAAATATGATTTAATAAAGGACTTTGTAAGAAAGTTAATTTATTGGTCATTTTTCTTGTATAAATGTTAAGGTTTTACAGCTGGTGATATAACTGAGTGGCATAAGCACCTGCCTGGTAAACACAAGGTTCAGAGTTTGATCCCCGGTACCACAAATAAATAAAACAAAATAAAATGAATTTTAAGGTCTTGGAGTATTTCACCCAACAACATCTGAATACACATTCTTTTCAGCTGCACAGGGGATGTTCTCTAAAATAAACCATATTAGTCCATGGATCATGCTTAAGTAAATTCAAGAAAACGTAAGTTATCCCCTGCATACTATCTGACCACAGTGCAATGAAACTGGAAATTAACCAAAAAAAAGCAATCGCAAAAACTCAATAAACGCATGGAAATTAACATCCTCCTCAGCAAACAATGGGTTTCACACGAAATTAAACAAGAAATTAAGCAATAGCTACAATCCAATGAAAATTCAAATACAACCTACTGGAATATGTAAGATGAAATAAAAGCAGTCTTCAGAGGGAAACTTGTAGTGGTAAACTCACATGTTAGAAAAAATAACAAGAACAAATAAATACCCTAATGCTGTACCTCATGCTTCTAGAAAATAAGCAAACCAAGCCGAAAGCCAAGACAGGAGAAATTATATAGATTAGAGCAGAAACTAATGCAACTGAGGAAAAAAAAAAATACAATTAAGGAATCAAAGAGCTATTTTTTTCAAAGATAAATAAAATTGATAAGCCCCTAGCTAACCTCATAAAAAAAAAAAAAAAGAAAGAACTCAAATTCAAGCAATAGCAAATGAAAAGAGTGAAATTACTACAGATCCTGTGGAAATTCAGATGACCATCAATAGCTACTTTGAAAATCTTTACTCTCACAGGATGGAAAACACAGAAGAAATAGACAGATACCTAGATAGGTACAAATTACCAAAACTGAATCAAGAAGCTATAAAACTTTGAATAACCCAGTATCAGCCAATGAAATTAAAAATATAATAAAAAAAAACTTACCAACAAAGAAAAGCCCAGATCCTGATGGATTCACAGAAGCAATACTCACAAATTCATTTCTGGAGGCAAGTATCACACTGATACCAAAAGTGGAGAAAGACCCAACCAAAAAAGGGAACTATAGGGCAGTCTCCCTCATGAACACAGATGCAAAAATCTTCAATAATATGCTAGCAAATAGAACATAGCAAATCATTAGGAAGATGATATACCATGACCAGGTAGGATTCATTCCAAGGATGCAGGGATGGTTCAACATATACAAATTTATAAATGTAATAAACCATATCAATAGAGCTAAAACCACAAATTACATGATCATATCAATAAATGCAGAAAAAGCTTGTGACAAAGTTCAACACTCATTCATAAATGCCCTACAGAAAACTGGAATAGATGGTCTATACTTCAATCTAATGAAAGCCACCTATGATAAACCAATAGCCAATATCATTCTAAATGGAGGGAAAACTAAAAGCTTTTACTCTGAAATCAAGTACAAGGCAAGGATGTCTATTATTACCACTCCTATTCAATATAGCTCTGGAAACATCAGCCAGAGCCATTAGATAAGAGAGAAATAAAAGAAATAAGAATTGGAAAGGAAGAGGTTAAAACATCATCATATACAGATAACATAATACTCTACATGGAAGACCCAAAAAATTCCTAGAATAAGCAAATTCAGTAGCATAGCAGGATACAACATCCCAAAATCAATAGCATTCTTCTACACAGACGACAAACTCCCTGAGGGAATTTATTGAAACGTCTCCCTTCAGAATAGCATCCAAAACATGAAATACTTAGGAATTAATCTAACAAAGGAAGTAAAAGATCTATACAATGAAAATTATAATGCTCTGAAAAAAGAGCAAAGAGGACTTCAGAAAATGGAAAGATACTCCTTGCTCCTGGATAAGAACATTGTGAAAATGGCCAGACTCTCAAAATAGTTATACAGATTTAATGCAATCCCTATCAAACTACCGCCAATATACCTCACAAAGCTAAAATAAAAAAATTCATAAAATTCATTTGGAACCAGAAAACATCTAGAATAGCGAAGGCAATCCTGGCCAACAAAGGCAAGTCAGAGGGTGTTATAATCACTGACTTGAAATCATACTCCAAAGCTACTGTGATAACATCAACAAGGTACTTGCCAAAAAAAGCCCCCCCAAAACCAAAACCAAAACAACAATAACAACAACAACAAAACAACCCACAGACCTAAGGATCAATGGATCAATGGAACAGATTCAGGCCAGGGGGATAGCTCAGGGGCTTAAACGCCTGCCTCCTGCCTGGCCAGCACAAGGTCCTGAGTTCAATCCCTAATACCAAAAAAAAAAAAAAAAAAAGAAGAAGAACAGATTAGAAGACACAGACACAACTATAAACATACTCAGCCACTCTATCTTTGATAAAAGGCCCAAACACATTAACTGGAAGAAAGTCCCTTTTAACAAAAGGTGCTGGTGGGGCTAGGGAGATGGCTTAGTAGAATAAGTGCTGCCCTGGCAAGCACAAGTGCCTGAGTTTGATCCCCAGTTCTTCCAAAAAACAAACAAACAAAAAAACTGGGTTTCTATATGCTGAAAATTAAAACTAGATCGAGGTCTATCATCATGCACTAAACTAGGTCACAATGGATTAAAGATCTAAACATTAAAACAGAAACACTAAATTTAGTAGAAGAGAAAGTAGTTAGAAATCTTAAAAGACATAGGAATAGGCAGAGTTTGAACGAAAGCCAAACTTCAAGTGCCAACCTAGCTCAGCAGATTAAAGTGCCTGTTTAGGCAGACACAGGGACCAGGGTTCAATCCCCGGTGTGCTGTGCTGGTCCTGCCCCCAGGGCACTCAGAGATGACCAGACAGCGAGACTGGGTGTGGTGCTGTAAATCAGGGCTTGGGAGGCTGAAAACAGGAGGATCATTAAAGGTCCCACCTGTGTAGTGAGACCCTGTCCTAAAACAAAACAAAAAACAAAACAAAAAGTGCTTGGATAAATACTCAAAGTGAAAAGACAACACATAATTTGGGAAAAAAATCTTAACAATCACTCAAGGGAGATAGCTCAGTAGAATAAGTGCTTGCCTGGCAAGCGCAAAGGCCTGAGTTCAATCCCCAGTTTTGGGGGAGGGTGGAATATATATGTATACATATATATGGACTAGGGTTTGATCCCCAGCACCACATGCAGAGTGGGCCCCTGCCGCTGGGAGTGCTGAGCAGGCCAGAGACCAGGGGTGTGATGCACATCTGTCATCCTAGCACTGGGGAAGCTGAAAACTGGAGGACCACTACAAGTCCAAACTGCATAGTAAGAACCTATACCAAATACATTAAAAAAAGGATAAAGAGCTAAAGAAAATCAGGTCCCTAAAATTCAAAGACTCAATCAAAAAATGGACATCCGAGATGAATACTCACTTTTCAGAGGAAGAAATATAAATGGCAAATAAATACATGAAAAAATGTTCTACAGTACTGGTCATATGAGAAATGCAAATTAAAACAACACTGAAGCCGGGCGTGGTGGCACAGGCCTGTAATCCCAGCACTCGTAATGCTCTGAGGCAGGAAGATTGTTGTGAGTTTGAAACCAGCCTGAGCTACAAAGTAAGTTTAAGGCCAGCCTGAACTGCATAGTGAGACCCTGTCTCAAAAAGACAAAAAAAAAAAAAAAAAAAAAAAAAAAAAAAAAAAAAAAAAAAAAAAAAAAAAAAAAAAAGTCAACTAATAACAAATGCTGGAGAGGCTGCAGGAAAATGGAACCCTTTTCCATTGTTGTTGGGAGTACAGACTGGTAGAACCACCAAAGACTCCTCACAAAACTAGGATTGGAAGTCTCATTCAACCCAGCTATTCCTCTTCTGAGTATTTTCCCAAAAGAACTGAAAACATCATACCATAGCGAACTGCATACAACCATGTTTTATAGCAGCACAATTTGTCATAGCAAAATCTTGGAAACAACCCAAGTGCCTATCACCCGAAGAACAGATAAAAAAGATGTGGTACGCCGGGCGTGGTGGCGCAAGCCTGTAATCCCAGCACTCGGGAGGCTGAGGCAGGAGGATTGTTGTGAGTTCAAGACCAGCCTGAGCTACAAAGTGAGCTTAAGGCCAGCCTGAACTGCATAGTGAGACCCTGTCTCAAAAAGACAAAAAAAAAAAAAAAAAAAAAAAAAAAAAAAAAAAAAAAAAAAAAAAAAAAAAAAAAAAAAAAAAAAAAAAAA
>PVKA01048934.1:0-13529 GCA_004027165.1 Ctenomys sociabilis
TTTTTTTTTTTTTTTTTTTTTTTTTTTTGAGACAGGGTCTCACTATGCAGTTCAGGCTGGCCTTAAGCTCACTTTGTAGCTCAGGCTGGTCTCGAACTCTCAACAGTCCTCCTACCTCAGCCTCCCAAGTGCTGGGATTACAGGCCTGTGCCACCACGCCCGGCTTCATTGTTAGTTTTTAATATGTATTTGGCACAGGGTCTCACCACGCAGCTCAAACTCCTGGTGATCCTCCTGCTTTCAGCCTCCCCAGTGTTGGAATTGTAGGTGTGTGCCTCTATGCCTGGACTTTGGCTGGCTCAGCCCAATGTTGCATGTAGCGCAGGGGATTAAACCATGGTCCCTGCCCCTTAGACTCCTGAGCTATCTTGTGGGTCCATTGTGCTGAGTGCTTTTGCACCTTGAGTAGTCTGAGGGGCTGCACTTCTCCCTGCTTCCTGGAACAGGTTTGATTTCCCAGAGCTGTTGATAAGTGATGTCTGAATTTTACCATGCTCTACTGTATTGTTGGCCAGATGCTGTTGATTAGGGGGCAGAAGAACATGGGGCACTGGGGGAAGTCATATGTTCTTGGTCCTCACCAGGGCCTGAGCCATCCCATCAGACTGGCTAGATGTGTTCCTGAGACAGCCTGAGTCCAGCAAGCTCTCTCTATAGTTACATTCCTAAGAATGTATCCAGTGTTCATAAACAGAGGAGTCCTTACTAGAGTTGAATAAATAATAATTGTATGGGTCTCCTGTCAAATTCTACCAATCTTTGAAGAAAACTTAGTGAGCATTGTGGTATGGTCAACCACTGTAAGGTTACCATGAGTCCTAGAAGGCAAACTGCAAGTTGCCAGAATTTTGCCCCTTTGTATTTGGCATACAGATGTTCCCTTTATCTACACTATGTTTTGGAGTATATGCAGTAGGGTTTTTTTTTTGTCTCATCTTTTTGCATTTCAGCCCTTTTTAGTATGTTAGGGAAGGTCTACAGGGTGTTCAGGGTTTCAGTACTAGATTGGACTCCTAGTGATCTGCCTATTTGCAACCTCCCAAGAGCTGGGATTATAGGTGTGCACCCCCCCCTAATCTCAATCAAAGTCTCAGCCCCCTCCCCCTGGAGTGGGGACTGCACAGCAGGCCAGGGATCCAGCCTGGCCCCTGCACCTGTTTGCAGGCACTTTAATCCATTGAGCTATTTGATTGGCTCTTCAGGTTGTTCTTGAACTCACTGTGTGGCCCAGGTTGTCCTCAAAGGTACAGTGATCTCCTGAGCTCCTGCTTCAGCCTCCAGAGTGCTGGTATATTCCACTCTGCCTGACCACACTGAGTTTTTTCTAGCAGCATTTTCATTGGGTGGGGTGATCCATGAAGGATGGGTTGAAGCAACTTGTCAAAGTGACAACCCTCCTAGGTTGCCTAGGTATTTCTGTTGGCTGAATTGGCCGACAAAATGTGGGGCACCTTTGGCTTCTGTTTTATTGTTCTTCTAAAATCTGGGTGATTCTTGCTTCATTTCTTCCTCACCACCTTGTCAGTGAGGGTTTGGGTTACAGTAGTAGAGCGTATTATCTCTTAGTTCTTATTTCTGCCACCTGTTGAACCATTCATTGCCTGTCGGGTCAGAAACAGGTGCCAGGAGGAAATGAGAAGGGATTAGGGCCGAGCATGTGTTTCTTATGTGTATTCCTTCCGTAGGTTTTGAGAAGGGAGGCTGAATAAATGCTTGTGCTGTTAACAGTGTTGGCTCTGTGTGTCTGCTTATTATTACTAGTGCAAGGGCTTCCAGCATAGAATGTCTTAAGACGGGGGCGCGCACATGTGTGTGTATGTGTTGTTGAGGCACTGAACCCAGTGCCTCTACATTCCCAGTCTTTTTTTTTTCTTTTTTTCATTTTTTTGGTTGGAGATAGTCTTGAACAGTTTTATGTTTAAACCTATGGAAGGAATAAACATAAGAAACACATGCTCGTTCCCCAGGCTGGGCTTGAACTTGTGATTTGTCCAAGCTTCCTATTGTCAATAAACAGGATAGTTCTGCAGTAATGGGCTTGAGTTCAGGTTTGGCTTTTGCTGGGGCTGGCTGGTGGTGCATGTCTGTAAATCTCAGCACCCAGACTGAGGAACAAGGATCGCTATGAGTCCAGCCTGAACTACACAGTGAAACCCTGTCTCATAAAGACCAAAAAAAAAAGGTTGGTATGATGTTAAAGTGGCTGGGTGACCCTGGGCAAGCTACACACCCTTGCTGAGCTATTTCCTCATTTGGGACAATTTGTTCCATGAACCTTACAGCTGGTTGCTGGGAGAGACAAGGAGATTTTTGATGTGAAAGCACTTTGTAAACTGCACACTGCTGCACAAATGCTCAAGGTATTATTACACAGTTGGAAATCACCAATTTGGAGATATGAGGCCTGCCTGCGGCCTTCCTAGCTGACTCAGAAATAAATGAATGCAAGGACTTGGGAGTAAGCTGCAGAAAGAACTGGGATGGAGAACAGGCTGTAAAGAGTAGAAGGTGCTGTCTTGCCACCTCCCACTTCTGCCTCCACCCTCACCCTCACCCTGTGCTGTTCCGTGAATGATATGAATGTCTACCATATCAGCCAACACCTGACTCTCAAACTTGTCTGGGTGGCTAATTAGAGGGATAGACTGAAGGTTTAATAAGACAAGGTTTCACTGTGTAATTCAGGTTGGCCTGGAACTCATTGCATAGTAACCCAGCAGCCTCCTGAGCACTGGGATCACTGGTGTGTGCCACCACACCCCCAGCAAGAGTTAGCGTGAGAAAGATGTTGAAGGGGTGGGGAAGATGGCTCAGTGGAATAAGTACTTGCCTGGCAAGTGCAAGGCCTGAGTTCAATCCCCGCCCCCCCCCCCCCCCCCCCAAATGGTGTTGAGTCAGTCCAGTGATAAATCAGTAAAGACGTTCAAAGTATAGTCAGTCTTGAGGGAATAATCCTAGATATTGCAGATCTGGTCACGGTCTTTGTGGCCTTCAGGGTCAAGTATAGACCGGGTTTGTTCTCAGCTCCGTGTAAAAGCCATTCTCCGTGTTGGTAATAGCCTTCCCCCACCCCCTCCCACGCTCGTTGTAGGCTGAGTTCTGTGACTTGCGAGCTCGGGTCCTTCCTTGCCAGCAGATGGGTCTCCTGTGCGTGCTGTCTGTCTGGGACTTGTAGGGTGGCCTCCTGTTTCTCGGGAGCTTCGTCTCTGTTGCACAGACTATTTGCCTTGGAGGTGCAGTTGTGTCTGTGTCCCACCTTATCCAGCCCTAAATGAGTAGGGGCTATTTTTATAAGCCATTGTGGGTTAGTGTTAATATCTAGTTAATTTCTTTTTTTAAAAAGAGTGTATTTGAGCCGGGCGTGATGGCGCAGGCCCGTAATCCCAGCACTAGGGAGGCTGAGGCAGGAGGATTGTTGTGAGTTCGAGACCAGCCTGAGCTACAAAGTGAGCTTAAGGCCAGCCTGAACTGCACAGTGAGACCCTGTCTCAAAAAGACAAAAAAAAAAAAAAAAAGAGTGTATTTGGTTGTTACAGGGTCTCACTACACAGCTCAGATTCATGGTGATCCTCCTGCTTTCAGCCTTGCTAGTGCTAGGATTATAGGCGTGTGCCACCACGCTGGAACACTGGCCACTTTTGCCTGGATTCTGGCCATCTCAGTGCACCCTGGGGGCCTGGCATGCTGTGTGGTGCCTGGGGATCGAACAGTGGGAACAGTGGTCCGTGTGCTTGCCTAAGCTACCTCACTGGCCTCTCTAGTTAACATTTTGATTGTTCAAGAACTGCTTGAGTTAAAACTTTTGTGTCAAATACTACCCAGTAGAGGGAGGGAATTGTGGTTCTGTACATTTTTTTTTTTTTTTTGTCTTTTTTGAGACAGGGTCTCACTATGCAGTTCAGGCTGGCCTTAAGCTCACTTTGTAGCTCAGGCTGGTCTCGACCTCATAACAATCCTCCTGCCTCAGCCTCCCAAGTGCTGGGATTACAAGCATGCGCCATCACGCCTGGCGGGAATTGTGGTTCTGATAGAAAAATATAGTTTGCTAACCAGAATTTCGGTTCCTGAAAAAAAAAGGAGGGGAGTCTGGGGAGAGATGGCTCAGAATAAGCGCTTTCCTGGCAAGCATAAGGGTCTGAGTTCAATCCCCAGTCCCCCCCCCCCCAAAAAAAAATCAACAACAACAAACATTTTTATTTTTACTTTTTGCCAGTATTAGACATTAAACCTGTGCCTTTGAACTTAGCTAGGTCTTCAGCTCCTTCTTGATAAGTACTAAATTTCCCAGGCTGGGCTGGAACTTGTTGAGCCCCCTTTTCTCAACCTCTTATTTTATAACAACTATTTGCAGATCAGACATTTTAGCCAAGGCAGCCAGGGTGTGAAGTGCAGGCCCCCCACAGAGGGCCGGAGGCACAGGCTGGTGTGGCCTTTGGACAGATATCCGAGACACATTTTCCTCCAGGTCCAGTACCTTCTTAGTTTACCGTGGTAACTGCAGTAAGTGAATTATTTTCATGGGGAAATAAAATTCACGTGTAATCCCCATAGCGAATTAAGCCAATAGCATTTCCTCTGGGGGAAGTGGCTTTTTGTTTTGTTTTGTATGCAGTCAGTCCAATCAGGTGGAATTTACTGAAATCAAATGCCTGGTGTATCTACTTGTGGATGTATAAGTTACACATTCATGGGCTCATCTGCTGCTTGCATTTATTTACACTTACCTGAAATGATCAGAGCAATCACTGCCATTGTCAAGAGGCGATTGGTTGACACATGTCCCCTTCGTTGGGCCCCCTTGTTGGGCCCCCTTGGCGGCTTTCCACAGATTTAGGGCTGTTGCACAGAACGATGTATCGTGCAGCACACTTTGTTTCTGTTTTGCACTTAACACAGAATCTGATACAGGAGCACCTGAGTGTCCGCTTTGATCCTTGTACCTCATCCCTTTCTTGGAGAGAGACTGTGCTGCTGCTAATTTACAGTTCCACACACAGCACATGTTAGGCCAGCGGGTTTGTTTGTTTGTCGGCTTTTAAAAACCAATAGAGACACTTGTAACAAGTAGTAAAGATGTCAGTTGAGTTTTATTTAAGTTTCTGTTTTCTTTCCTTGTCCTCTCTCAGGGCATTTAGAACTAAATGAGATAAGATATGTGAAAGCACTTTGTAAAACAAAATTGCTCTAAGAACACAGTGTGTTATTAGAAGAGCTGTAATAGTGAAGGTAGGGCTAGGACTTGTACAGTTGTACAATTACATTTTTATATTTATTAGGTTCTTTTTTGTGTGAAGACATGGGGTACTTAAGTAATAAAGATGACCCAGAATCACATTTGTTTGCACATGTGATTTCAGTCCTGTTTTTTGAGGTGGGCTTTGTGTAGTCACAAAGGTCTCTTTGGGCTGTGTCTTGGAATATCATTCAGTTAAATGCAGCTAATCCCCTCTTTTGTGTTGCTGGGCATTGAATTCTGAGCCTTTATGCTGAATTACACCCCTAGACCACAATCCCCAGCCCCCAGCCCTATTTTACTTAATTTTATTTTGAGACAATGTCTCACTAAGTGACTAAATTGACCAGGCTGGGCTTGAACTTGTGATTCTCCTGCCTTAGCCTCTCAGGGTGTTAATGATATAGGGGAAAAAATGAAATTACTGACCTGAAAGGTACCTGGGATGAGTTTGTGTTCTTTAAAACTGAAAAATGAATTTCAGGAACAAAAATGAGTGAGCAGAATATATTTACTGGGGGAAAGAAAACTCCTGTGGGAAAAAGGGACAGGAGGGGGCCCTGAGCAGGTGGTCACTGGGAAGCTAAAACAATACAGGTCTTATATGGATAGCATGGGAACTCGTTTAGGTGGGACAAAACTATGGTCAGCTAATGAGATCACAAGCACCATTGCTCAGGTAAAATTGATCAAGTCCAGGACCAAATGGGCAAACGAGTCACATAGCAAGTGGGCACAAATACAGAACCTTTGTCCAGTAGCTAGCCAGTAGTAGCTGGGTTCGTGATTCTTCCTGGGTTCCTCAAGGTGATGATTCATCCCGGATGCTAATCTTTAGGGAAGGTGGAGCATTTGTTTGATCTTTGGGTCTGGCCCACAACAGGAGCATCCTCCCTCTTACAATATCTTGTCTTCTGTGTTATCTCCTTTGAGGGACTTGCCCTGTCTGACTGCCTATAATATTTGTCTAATTTAGCTGCCTACAACCCTGGGATTATAGGTGAGTACCACCATGTCTGGTTTGGAGTTAAGCGTTTGACAGTATGATACTGTTCTCTTCCTAAAGAATTTTTATTTCATTTATTTTTTTGGCAGAACCGGGGATTGAACTCAGGCCCTTGCGTTTGCCAAGGGAGCGCTTATTCTACTGAGCCATCTCTTGGCCCCCATTTGTTTTAAATAAATAAATAAATAAATAAATAAATAAATAAATAAATAATTTTGCAGTACTGGGGATTGAACCTGGGACCTTGTGCATGCCAGGCAGGTACTTATGCCGCTGAGCTGTCTTCTCTGACCCTGGTTTATTTTTTTGTGGTGATGGGGATTGAATGTAGAACCATGAGAGAATTTTAAGCTTAACAGCAAAAGATACAAATCGCTGGCAACAAAAGACGTGGATTTGGGGCACAGTGAGGTTGAGGATCTAGGTTCTGTTCACATGTTGGTGGATTTTTTGAGAAAAGGTCTCATTCTAGTTCAGACTGGCCTTAAACTCGGTGTTCCTCCTGCCTCAGCCTCCTGTGTGCTAGGATTAGACTACCCAGCATTACCATACCCTGCTAACACATTGATGATCTTGGGTGACTCACTTGATCTTTCAACTTGTTGGGCTATAAAATGGGGGGAGAACTATAGCTCCAGTATTGGTCTCCCGAGCTCATGGGGGAGGGGTACAGAATCGCACATAAAGTGCTTTTTAAACAGTCACTAGCTAGAGCATGTTATTCTAAGCCTAGCAGGTTGTTGTGGCTGCTATTCTCCAAGTTCAAGGTTGAGGAGAGAACAGTATTTCTGGGTCAGTGCTGGCCTCAGCATGGTCCAGTTGTTTGAGGAAGATGGTGGGAAGAAGTATGTGCTTGGCCCTGTCTCAGACAGGTGTTTCATCCTGATTTATGGTAAAATTAAGTATTGATTTTTTTGTTTTTTTCTCTCTGCCTATGGGGAGATGTCCTGTGGTGGCAAAGGAGCAGCATTCCTCTTTTTTCGTGGAGCAGAGTATTTGTTAGATTGGTAATCCTTGCTGGTCGGTGGAGCATGCCCCAGGGTGTGTCTGGATGGATCATGTTGGTGTCCAGACTTTGACCTTGTCCCTTTGCTCTGGCACTGTTCCCTGCTCTACTTTGGGGCCCAGGTGTCTCGGCCTTGGCGCCAGCCATCAAGGGCACAGACAACTTTTCCCTCCAGGGTGTGGGCACTGGATCTTGGGTCTCAATGACAAAGCTGGCCAGTACAGTACTCCCGAGCGAGTGAGCGAGTGTCTCTGCCTTCTAGTTTCATTTTCAAGCCAGGATGTCCCTTTAGAGATTAGGCATACTATTTTTACCACGATTGCCCCGTTTTCTCTTTCTTGGGCTGCCCAGGACACTTCAACTCCCTTTGTTCTCCTTTCAGTTTGCAGATGTCACTGGAGGAGGATAGATGAGCTGATGTGAAATGAAGGCACTTAATAAGAAGTCATGGTCTGGGCTCTCATTTTTGTAGCAAGCAGTTTCCTTTTACCTCAAGGGATGTTGTTTTCCTTCTATTGTCTTGCCTTTGCTTGAGCTGTGACGTCACAAGTGGGCTGCCTGATTCCTTTTTATACAGTTCCGAGTGGCCGAGACCACTGCCCTTGAAAGGTGTCCATGCATGGTGGACTTGGTTCTTTAAGGTCATGGAAACCTATGGGCTCTGCAGAGTGACATGTGCATCTGGGAGAGGCTTTGGAGAGAGAGGTGGTGGAGGCCAGAACATTGTTCAGGAATCTGCTTATTTCAGTGTGGTCTTTTTTTTTTTTTTTTTTGGCTCCTCATTACGAGGGATCAAACTCTGGTCCTTGTGCTTGCCAGACCAGCACTTAAGCCACTGAACTCTCTTTTTGGCATCAGTGTGGTCTTAACATTCAGTTCTAGCTACCTACTCCTCAGCTACTTCACTAGGGCCCCTACTATTTTTTTATTCTGGTATTGGGGCTTGAACCGAAAGCCTTTTCACTGAGCTGGTTCCCTGACCTTTTTTGTGAATAATTTGAGTCAATGTCTTGGCTAAATTTCCTAGGCTGGGTTCAAAATTAGGATTGGCCCATGCAGCCTCCCGGAGTGCTGGGGTTTCTGGTGCGTACTGCCACATCCTGCTCTGATTAGCATTTTACACATTCTCCCCATTATTGCAAAAAGGATTTCAACACTTAATGAACTGTCATCCCAGGCACAAATAATTTTTGTTTCCATCTGACTAAGGTTTGTTTTCTTTCGAAAAGTGACAAATTAGGTTAAAATACAGGCAGTGACTAGTTGTCCTCAAATCAACAGTGCTTGAGCCTGAGCAATTTGTTGTTTCAGCTTTTGACCTGAAACTTTAATTAAAGGTGAGTTTCCTGAAGTGCTTATTGGCAGTGACACCATACAGAACTTCTAATCTGGGAGAATTTTAAAGGTGGATGAAAGTAATCCCCAGTGGTGATTGCCTCCTCCAGTGGCAGAGATCAGATTTCTTTCTGAATGCCTATGCAGTTCGTCACTTCTTCCCCCAGTGGTGGGGGCCTGAGAGGGTCTGGATTTAATAATGAACTTCTGAACTCCAGCGACTCTGGAGGGAGATTGGCGGGTGTTGCTGCTGCCCTAGTCAGTGTACTGTGTCTTTAAAAATGTTTTCAGATACTCATTCTGTATTGTAATCCTCCAAACTATGGTCAGACTTCCAAACCATTGTGGTTTAAACTTAGCTGGAATCTGAAAGGTGGCTGACAAGAGTGAAAGGAAACCTCCTTTAAATAAGGAACATACTTAGCTTGCCTGATTGTCCCAGTCTGGGCTCTGGGTACATCTATCGCGCGGGCCAAGTCTCGGGAGTTGAAGAGGTCAGGGAAGACTTATTTTCCATCTTTTGAACTTTTCTGCCCCAGTGCAGTATAAACAAACACCAGCAATTAATTGTGCAGAAACTCCTGTCCGAATGCAGTAGCAGTGCCTCCTGCTATACAGAGTTCTCAGCTAGATAAGGAGTACAGTCGTGCACACTGCTGCCTGGGCTCAGGCAGAATGCTGATCCTAACAAAGCGGGGTTTCTCCTGCCTTGGAACGTGCACTGAGCAGCCCAGAGGAGGGGTCGGGCCGGGAAGTACCTGAAGCTAAATGAAGTGTGGTGTTTTTCCTCTTCTTTTCTGCTCCCTGCTTTAACTCCTGATGCAATTGCAATCTAATACTGAAGTACCCCAGGATGAAAAGCATTTTCTATTGAGTGAGGCCTGCCTGCCCCGCTGTCTGTGAGACTGAAGTTGTCATGTTAAGTCTTTTCAGAATTTATTGGCAAAGCCTCTGGGGAATATAACTAATGATGATTATGAAGAACAGTCAGTTTACCAAGGAAGGCCATATCATTGACTTGCAAAGCTTTTAGAACTAGACATTGTTTGCTTACAGTTGTTTAATACAAATGAAGATCTTAATGGTACCTGCTGTAAGAGGTCATCCCAATAAAGTCCAGGTGGCCTTGTCCAAGCACAACAGCTTGTGTTTTTGGACAGGTATGGAATGCGCTCCACAGGGGTCTTAGAGGCTGCTTTCTCTTTCAAGGAATCTGTGGTTCTTGGTTTGCTTTCTTTCCTGCTGCCAACAACAAATAATCCTTCCTGCTGAGTGTCAAAAGGTTTCTAAATCTCATAAGTAGTACAGTTCTTAAATCCTTCCCCCCTTTTCAGCACTAGGAACTGAAGGAACCCGTGTTAGTTAAGTGCTCTACTACTGGGGTCTCCCTTTGTTGCCCAGGCTAGCCTTGAATGCTTGGGTTCTTATTATCTTCTTGCCTCAGCCTCCTGAGGAGCTGGGGTTATAGGCAGGAGTTAGCACGCCCTGGTGTACATGTGTTCCACCACTGAGCTGTTCCTCCAGCCCCACAGCACTTTAATGAGCTAAATGTCAGCCCGTTACTTAGCCTTTCCTTTTTTAGTTTTCTCACATTGCCAGGTTGTCCCAGTTCTCTGGGCAATTGCTTTTCTTTTTTTTTTGGCAGAACCTGGGATTGAACTCAGGCCCTTGTGCTTGCCAGAGAAGTGCTTATTCCACTGAGCCATCTCCCTGGCCCTATCTTTGGACCATGTTCGTGGTAGCTTATGTCAAGATGATAGGGCTTTTGGGATCTTGTTTGTCCTGTCATTTTGGACACATGTGATTTTTTTTTTTTTTTTTTTTTTTTTAAAGCAGTTCATGTTTTTTGTCTTTTTGAGACAGGGTCTCACAATGCAGTTCAGGCTGGCCTTTAGCTCACTTTGTAGCTCAGGCTGGTTTCAAACTCTCAACAATCTTCCTGCCTCAGTCTCCCAAGTGCTGGGATTACAGGCCTGCGCCATCACACCCGGCTTCAGTTCATGGTTTTGAGTGCATTCATAGAGTCATACAACCATGATTAATTTTAGAACGTTTTCATCATTCCAGAAGAAAATTCCCGATACAGTGGTGGTTGCTTCTCATTTAACAATGCTTCCCACAGCCTCAGGCGACCACTAATCTTTTTCTCTCTCTCTGATATGCTTCTTCTGCATATTTCATGTATGTAGCTTTTTGTGACTGACCTCTTGCATGAAACAGGGATGAATGTCACAAATACTGTAGCATGGATCAGTACTTAGAACTCACTGAGTTATGTCTCCAGTCCTTTACATAGATATGTGGTCTTACAGCTCTTAACTCAGAGCGATCTTGTACCTGTCTACGAAGTGTTAAGGCTGTTCACACTTAGAGAACCACATGCTCTCTTGCCTAGTGGTGAGACTTCCAGCTTTATCACAGGATGATCTACTTTCTGTGGGTGCTCAGGTGCTTTTTGGCTGTGCAATCTTTCCAGGACATTCACTGTCTACAGATTTGGTTTCCCAGGGTCTGGCTCCTATGCAAACTTAACTCTTGAGGGAGGGGGTTATTTTCCTTCCTTCCTTTCTGCTTCTTCCCCTTCCTTTACTCTTGACTTTCTCATAGTTATCTGTTAACCATGGAGACACATTTTCCTTGTTTTTTTTTTTTGTGGCCAGCACTGCTGGCCCCGAGGGCGGGGCTGACACTGCCGGTGGTGCCTGAGGCAGGGTCCCTGCACTTGCCTAAGGTTGCCTAAGCAGGTGCTTTAGACGGCTGAGCTATCATCTCCTGGCCCCCTTCTCTGGTTTTTTTTTTTTTTTGGTTACTTCCCAGAAAGTTGGTTAAATCAAAAGTGCTTTTAAAAATGAACCCCTTGAGGGGGGCAGGGAGATGGCTCAGTAGAATAAGCACTTCCCTGGCAAGTGAAGGGGTCTGAGTTCAATTCCCAGTTCTGCAAAAAACAAAAACAAAACCCTTGTAATGCATTCTTTTAGATATGGCCGTTTATTTATTTTAAGAAAGGGTATTGGGCTAGGGATATAGTTCAGCTGGGGATAAAGCACTTGCCTGGCACTCTCAAGGTCCTGAGTTTGATCAGTGGTACAAAAAAAAAAAAAGAAAAGGAAAAAGAAAAAAGGAATGAAGGGCAGTGACACATTTTCTTTCGATCCTGATTTAGCAGGTTTATTGTCCCTGAGTTGGTGTGACATTCTTGAGCTGATTTGGCCTCTTAGTGGAGTCAGGCAATTTTTGTGCATTTTTCACTGCTCAGAGGAGGTGAATGCTGTGGATGAAGAGAGCAGGGGTGGCACAAGGCAGCACTAGGCGACATGTGGCTGCGAAGCATCGGAATGCATTTTGTGGTTGGGAGGACAGGATAGCCAGGGACCCCAAGGCAGACAGCAGTGTGTCTGAGCAGGCAGAAATCTTACTGCGCAGAACTCCAGTTCACCAAGAGATTCCTTGCTAGGGGTGTTAATTTTGCTTTTTCACATTCTCCGGTTTTCCTGGAATGGAGTTTCTGTCTCAAATTGACTTCTGTGTTCAGGTCATTGATTTGCCTGCTTTCACGGGTAGCTTGGGTGGGAAGCCGCATGCAGCATTGTATCCTCAGTGACGAAATAACAGGACTTTGTGAGCTCCGTATATAGCTGCTGCAGTTTGTAAGCTAGGTGTGTGTCTGGATTGTCTGAAGAGTTAATGTTTTAAACTTTGTGGTGGCTAACTGCGGATCTCTCATGCCAGCTCCTTTGGTGTGAGGTACCTGCTGTCTGTACACATACTTGCGCCTTTCAAAAGGAAGTGCTGCATTCTTCCTCCTAAAATTAAAATTGCTTATTAGAGCTAATTTTAAGAATTGAGTTAGAACTGCCCTATAATGTAATGCAGGATATTTCCCAATAATGCCTAGGTTAACAATGATAGTCTTGCTGTATTGTGCAAAAAAGGCTTCTGTTCAGACCCAGCTGGGTTTCAGGCTTAATTCATTGCTCTATGGTGGGATCACCACAGCTGCTGTGGGGCCTTTACAAATGCAAAAAAGCTGTCAGTGTTTGTTTCATCAGCTGCATAAATGATGAGGCCAAGTTGAGGAATCCATTGCAGTGCTCAGTGTGCAGGCTGTAGCCATTATTGTTTACAGAATTAGTGTGTTGGAGCTTTAAAATAGTTGGCACATCATCTGCCCTTTAAAAGTACAGGAGTAAGGAACGGGGGACCAGTTGGTTATCCTTGTAATGTTGGCTCTACCCAGCCCAACTCTTGTCTTTTAATAGTTACTCAGCTCTGTCTGGATGTAGTTCTTAACCCCTAACTGGGTGCGGTTTGGCCTGCTGATTTCTTGTCCCTTTCTTTAGTTCTGCATCCCAAACTTTAGTTTGTATCCTTGTACTTGTTTAAAGACAGTTAGAGCTCCCTAATTAAGTCTTAAAGCCCTGTGCATCTTCCCGGCTCTAAATAGGACTGCTGTCAGCTGAGCCTTCAACTACCTGAGCAGTAGCATTCCAGATTTGGCTCTGATGTTGATTTTGCGAAGTGGTATTGCTTTGGGAGTTGACCACTTGCATGGATACAGAAGCAACCTTCTTGACTAAAGAAAGACCCAGTAGACAACTCACTTTGCAAGCCAAAAAAGGGGTGTTCTGTACGGCTCTTTGTGGATTCTGGTCATAACAGCATGGCCATGGGGGTTGGGGGAATAGCTCAGTAGAATAAGTGCTTCCCTCCCAAGTGCAAGGGCCTGAGTTCAATCCCTGGTTCCACCAAAAAAAAAAGTTAACAGCATGACCTATGATCCTTTCGTAGGTGGTGGTGAGCTGTAGCAGGTCCAGTTCATTTTGGGCTGGGTAAGCAGGCAGTTGGACCCAGTACCCACAGTGTTTCACAGGATAGTGCTT
Organism: Ctenomys sociabilis; assembly: GCA_004027165.1. NCBI lineage: Eukaryota > Metazoa > Chordata > Mammalia > Rodentia > Ctenomyidae > Ctenomys > Ctenomys sociabilis. The sequence continues at coordinate 13,461 of PVKA01048934.1, forward strand.
TTTGTCTGTTTGGCTCCTGACCACCCTTCCCCCCCTTCCTTTGCTTTCTTCTGGTGGTGTTGGAGGTGG
>PVKA01048935.1:0-13477 GCA_004027165.1 Ctenomys sociabilis
CGTACCATAGTGACCAGATCTGAAGCCCCCAACGTCACACCTGCAATGAGGAAGCAACATTTAGTAACTTTTCCCCAGATAACATCTTTATCATCAACATAGCCAAAATTATAAATCCTGCATAATCCTTACCATACCCAGCCCCACCATACCACTATTTCCATCTCAATAAATGTCAATTTCAACTTTCCAAGTGCCCAGAGTAAAAGCTTTGAGGTTAAAAAAAAGAAAAAAACAGGAAAGAAAAAAATTTTGAGATTCATTCTTGGTGCCTCTTTTGTACCCCATATCCACCCTCATCCACAAATTGTGTCTTACCTTGAGATAAATCCAACTCCTAACCCTTTCTCATTACAAATCACATCTCTCATCTCTCACATGGCTTAGCCTACTAACTTGTCTCCCTACTTCCTTTACTGTTGTTCTCTTTGTGCAAGGGCTCACAATGCAATTCAGGTTGCCCTTGAACTCACTTTGTAGACCAGGCTAGTCAAACTAGCAAGGATCCTCCTGCCTCACCCTCCCAAGTGCTGGGATCACAAGGCATGTGCTACCACGCTAGGCTGGGTCAAGGGCTCAGCACACCCGAGAGCGGGGCCGCAGCCATCCGGTACCAGGATAGTAGGGATCGTACCCAGTCTGTGCACTTGTCTCAGCAGACAAGTCGGCCAAGCTATCTCACCAACCCTCTACTTCCATTCTTGTCCTCTTGCAATCTATTCTCAAAATAGTAGTCAGGAATTCTCACAACAGGAGGCTTTTTAGGATTTTTTGGGGGGTGGCTGGCTCAGGCTGCCTTAAGGGTAGGTCGGATAAGGCATGTGGAGCTGGGGATAGAACTGGGGTACCCAGTGCCGGACTGGGGGGAAGGGTCTACAGTGTTCAAGGTCTCACTACTACACAGGACTCTGCCTGTTTACAACCTCTCAAGAGCTGAGATTACAAAAGGGCTGGGGAGATGGCTCAGTGGAATAAGCAACTCCCTGGATAGTGCAAGGGCCTGAGTTCAATCCCCAGTTTCGCAAAAAAATCAGAAAATATTTGGGGCCAGGCATGGTGGCACAGGCCTGTAATCCCAGCACTTAGGAGGCTGAGGCAGGAGGATTGTTGTGAGTTCAAGACCAGCCTGAGCTACAAAGTGAGTTTAAGGCCAGCATGAACTGCATAGTGAGACCCTGTACCAAAAAGACAAAAAAAAAAAAAAAAAAAGCTGAGATTACAGGCGCAGGCCACTATGCCCAGTCTCAATGTCTCAAGTGCCATGTCAGTCCACACCCCGAGGGCAAGGCTGGCACAGCAGGCCTGGGATCCAACCCAAGCCCAAGCAGGCACTTTAATACACTGAAATATTTAGCCAGCCCCAGGAAGCTTTTTAAATTTTAAGTTAAATTACACAATCCTTCTACTCAGAATCTTCCAATGGCTTTCCATTTTACTCAGAAAATTTTGTCTTTATTTCTTACTTCCTCTTGGATTGTGCCACTCTCTGGTCATCATTCCACATTCACATCTCCCGTCCTCCCCATAGATTCTCCCACCTCAGACCTGTGCATCCAGTATGCTAGCTTTGCCTGGAATGTTTTTCTTATGGTAGTCATGGTTTACACTAATTTCCATAAGGTATCTACAATGCTGCTGTTCTGCCTCTCTAGGAAGGTTTTCCTTGAATCCTTGTTACTTTTCTTGCATTGCTGTGACAAACACCTGACACCCAAAATTAACCAAAGGAAAGGTTTATTTAGCTCACAGTTTGTGGAGGCTTGAGTCCTTAATTGGCTGACTCCAAGGCAGGGTGACACATTGCAGCGGGGCAACAGTTCAGTGCAGCCGAAGATAGCAAAACCAACGACCAACTTTTCAGTGTCTTTTTGCCAGGCTGCTAGGATTAGGGTGGTGCCAATCCAATCAGTGGACTGATTCAGCAATCATTCACCTCAATCTATCAATCCCAGCAGTGTTCTACCTATCAATCAGCACCACCATAAAAGGCCCCTCTAAAACAGCATGAAAAAGGGGCCTAGGATATAGTTCAGTAGTGAAAGCACCTGCCTGGCAAATGCAAGGTCCCAAGTTCAATCGATACCCCATTTGGTCCTGGGCCTAATCAATTTTTCCTGAGCAATGGTGCTTGTAATCCCATTGGTTGACCATAATTTTGTCCCACCATATATCGGCCTAAGGGAGACTCCTTTGTCTCTACCTTAGCCCCCACATGGTTTTACATTATAAAAGTCCCTGAAGAGACTGCTTCCTGAAAAACTACCCGCCTGGGCCCCCCTCCTGTCCCTCTCTGGGACAGGGGCTTTCTTTCCCTCAATAAATATATTCTGCTCATAACCTGTTTGTTCCTAAAACTCATTCTTCGGTTTTAGAGAACAACAAACTCATACAGGTCAGGTTGAGAGATTATTTTTCCTATGTCACTTGGAGGTTCCCTGTATCATTTAGAGGTCGCCTACCCGAGATCAGTTTTTCCTCCCTGATCATTGCCACCACCAAGATACTCTGTGAACTATTTTGACCAATAAAATACAGTAAAAATCATATCCTATAACTCCAATCTACACGTTCAAAAATCTAGAGCTTCTCCTTTAGCCTTCTTGCAGCACTCCCTCATGGAAGCTATGCACTGTGCTTCGAGAAGCCAGCCACACACAAGCCTAGGCCCAGTGGAAAAGAACCAGGCCCAACAGAGCCCAACACCACAATCAGGCCAGTTGACAGCACAAGACGGGGCCAGTCTGGGAAATTCCAGATCCAGTGACCATGACCAACTCTAAGAAAGACCAAACATGAGCCATCCAAAAAGCCCTTTTCAACCACAGAATTGAAAGAAGGATAAAATAGTTTTTTTTTTTGGTCTTTGTGAGACAGGGTCTCACTATGCAGTTCATGCTGGCCTTAAACTCACTTTGTAGCTCAGGCTGGTCTCAAACTCACAACAATCCTCCTGCCTCAGCCTCCGGAGTGCTGGGATTACAGGCATGTGCTACCATGCCAGGCTTAAAATAGTTTTGTTTTTAAAGAAGGTGTCATGTAGGGGAAAGCCTGGGTCCAAATCTTCTCATTTGCAAATTGGAAGAAATTGTTTAACTTTATTATTTTTTGTTCAATTTTTATTATTTACTAATACATAATGATCACATTCCTTGTAGAGAGTTGATACATATATATAATACATCTCAGTTCTTTTTTCACCCCCTTGCCCTCTCATTTCTTAGACCCCTTTCCTTTCACAAAAGATCTCTATTATCTTTTTTCACTCTTCATATCTTGACTTTCCCATCTAAGAGAAACCATGTGATATTTAAGCTTATATGCCTGATGTATTTCACTTACCATTATAACCTCAAGGTGCATCCGTATTCCTACAAATGGCTCAAGATTATCCTTCTTTATGGCAGGGTAGTACTCCATTGTATATAGATACAGCTTTTTTTGTTGTTGTTTTTTTTTTTTTTTTTCAACTAGGGTGCAGCTTATTATGCAACAAGAAATATCTGAAACAGGTCCAGGAAGATAGCTCAGTGGCATAAGCGCATATCTCACAAGTACAAGGCCCTGAGTTCAATCTCCAATACCAAAGAAAAAAAAGAAAAGAAAAAAGAAATATCTAGAACAATTAACTTTTTTCTTTTTTATGGTGGTGGTGGGAGATTGAACTCAAGGCCTGTGTGCTAGGACAGCACTGTACTGAGCTGCACCGTTTACCCTAAACAAAGACACATATTTTACCATCTGACATCATACATATCTGCTCCAATTGAAACTGAAGTTCCACAGGAATAGGAGCTTCACACACTTTGATCACTAGTACAGTTATAACACCTAGGACAGGGACTGCCACATTGTTGGCAATCCTAAATATTTGCCAAATTATCCCAAATGGAACTATGTAGGGTTACTAAATGTGATGTGGAAACATCATTAGTAAATACTGAGGTTTAGGGTAAGTAACAAAGGTTTTTCTTTTGTACTATCAACCTTCTAGCACTTGCATACTTCCCTGTTCAGACCTATGTCCTACATAAGATTAAACAAAGAAAAAAAAATTTTTTTAACCCACTCTCCAAGCAGCATTCTTTCTCTCTCTACACAATGCCAAGCTCGACCAGACATATCTGCTTCCTCATCATCAGTTAGGTGACTTGAAAATCTGAGATAATGAGGTCATGTACCAGCCAAGCCCTAACTCCTACACAACACGCAGCACAGGACCAATCAGGATAGCCTAAGGCTCTCCAAGTTTTTAGTGGCTCAGTAGCTTGCTTGCTATTGTAACCTGCTTCATAACATTACTGTTTGCATTACAATAATTAACACCAAAATTAGATTACATAAAGTAAGAAGCTGGACATTTGAAAAAGCTGAGTATCACTTGACTGTGTAAATACAGAAATGTGCCTAATGGATAGGTATTTATGTTTGCAGCATCATAAATCATACTCAAAATTAACACAAATTCCCTTGCTTCCAATTGTTACAGCATTTAATTTTCATATCTGAACATTTACTTCAAGTTTACTACATGTGATTATTTTGCTACATCAGCCAATATTTATTAAGCAGTTTGTACTATTCAGGCCAGGGCTGGTGAACAAGGTATATCCAATAATTTTTCTATTCTGTTTCAAGTTGTTGCCCATGAAAGCAAAATAGAAACAAAAACTTAGAATCAATAAATTCAGAGAAAAAGTATGACTATCTGGCACAAAAAAGCATAGTTATTCTACAATTTTTATAGTTTTACTCAGTTGAGAACTAAGCAGTATGGAGCAGAGAAGGAAAAGAAACAATTCATTGCTTTCTTTCCTTTTTTAATTTTTTCAACTCTGGGCCTTAATGTGCTAGGCAAACACTGTACCATTAAAACACATCCTTTCCTGGGAGATGGCTCAGTGGAATAAGCGCCTCCCTGGCAAGCACAAGGGCCTGAGTTCAATCCCAGTTCCGTAAATCAAAAAATAATCTAGTATTTAAAAAAAAAAAAAAATACATCCTCATCCCTTTTGAAGTTTTAAGAATTTTGATTAAGTTGCCCAAGCTGGCCTCAAACTTCTGATTGTCCTGTCTCAGCCTCTTGAGTCACAGGCATTACAATATGCCACCAGGCCTGGTACAGATTTTTTCTAATTAACAAAGACAAAGATGTCAATTTCTATTAAATAAAGAAAGTTCTTTGTCAAGAGAACTGTGAGAAATAAATGCTGTGGACATTGCCTGTTTATGTTATTAAAAAAAAAAAAAAGAGGGGGCAGGGAGATGGCTCGGTGGAAATAAGTGCTTCCCTGGCAAGCGCAAGGGCCTGAGTTCATCTCTGGTTCCGCCAAAAAAAAAAAAAAAAAAAAGTGGCAGGGGCTGGGACTGCAGCTCAGTGTACAGTGTGTACTTAACATGTACAAGATCCTGAGTTCAATACCCAGCATGGAAAAAAAAGTAAGAAAGCTAAATAAACAATAAAAATATTCTAGTGGGGTATATTGGTACATACCTATAATCCCACTACTTGGAAGACTAAGGCAGGAGGATCACTCTGAGTTAAAGGACAGGGAGATAGCTCAGTGCAAAAAGTGCTTGCACTGCCAAGTGCAAGGTCCTGAGTTCAATCCCTGGTCCAAAAGAAAAAAATTAGATATTGGAACTGGGGAAATGGCTCAGTGGAATAAGAGTTACCCTGGCAAGCCCAAGGGCTGAGTCTAATCCCCAGTTCCATCACAAAAAAAAAAAAAAAAAACCTAGCTTGGGCTATGTAGTCAGTTCAAGGCCAGCTTCAACTATCACTGCATTCAACTAAGGTTTTTAGTTTGTTTGGTTTTTTTGTTTTGCAGAACTGGGAATTGAACTCAGGCCCTTGCGCTTGTCAGGGAAGCGTTTATTCTACTGAGCCATCTACCTGGCCCCCAGCTAAGGTTGTTTTAATGAAATTAAACAGGATGTAGCCAGGACAGCAGCAGCAGCATATGCCTGTACTCTCAGGACTCGGGAGGCTGAGGCAGAAAGAGCACCAATTCAAGGCTACCCTGAACCTCATGGCAAGGCTCTGTCTTAAAAAAAAAAACAAAAAAAAAACACTTATTTGAAGTATACTAGAAGTAAAGGGAAGGATAAGAAGGGGAAAGAGATGTAAAAGAATTAAGATGTGTATGTACATGTAGTAACTCCCCAAAATGAATATAATCATTATATGCAGCAAACATACTAATAAAATTTTTTAAATATACTAGGGAGGAAAAGAAATCAACCTCAAATAATATCAGCACCTAATATATTCCTCTCCTGTCTCCATTTTTTTTTTTCCACCATGGGGAGTAAGCTATATGATTAGTCCTTTTTTATATTTACTCTTCTGAGGTTTTAGGTGGATCACTACAAGTCCGATCTAGTAGTAAGACCCTGAACACCCTGTAGATCCTTACCTAAAAATACAATCAAAAAAAAAGAAAGAGGGGCCAGGGTGGCTTAGTGTAATAAGCACTTCCCTGGCAAGCGCAACAAGGGTCTGAGTTCAATCCCTGGTTCTGCAAAAAAAAAAAAAAAGAAAGAAAAAAAAAAAAACTTTTCTGAGGCTTTAAGATCAGATCTCACTAAGTTGCTAGGGTTGGACTCAAACTTGTGCCTCAAGTCTCCCAGAGTGCTGGGCTTACAGGAGCTGCTACCAACACAGGCCTGTCTCAAAACACCTTCTTGCCCATGGTTTTATCCCCATTTCTTAGCATGCCCTCTGGATAGACTAAGCATTCGACATTCGTTGAATAAATGAGTTCAATTAAGATGTTTGGAATAGAGGCTGGGGAGATGGCTCAGTGGAATAAGCACTTCCCTGGCAAGCACAAGGGCCTGAGTTCAATCCCTGGTTCTGCAAAAAAAAAAAAAAAAAAAAAAAAAAAAAAAAAAGATGTTTGGAATAGAAACATAATGAAAACTGGAATATAACTTCCTACAGTTTTAGATTAATTTGTTACAATGCTTATACATACAACTGTAAGAGTTTACCCTGAAGGGCTGGGGAGATAGCTTAGTGGCCTAAGCACCAGTCTGGCAAGCACAAGGTCTTGAGTTGATTCCCAGTATGGTGAAAAAAAAAAAAAAAGTTTATCCCGAAGATATACATACATATTGAATATTTCTACTGTGATACCCAAGAAACTGCAACCATCATTGACTTCAATATAAGAACTGAGGGTGGGGCCAGGGAGGTGGCTCAGTGTAATAAGTGCTTCCCTGACAAGCACAGGGGTCTCAGTTCAATCCCCGGTTCCACAAAAAAAAAAAAAAAAGAACTGAGGGCCTGTGGATAGGAACAGATTTGTCATCGAAGAATCTTGTGTACTAAGATTTAAGCAATTTATATTACTTATTTTAAAACCATCACCAAAACAAAACTTTTTAATCACTTTTTAAAAACTTTTTAAAACTTACTTTTAAAATGCAAACCGTTTTGCCTAGCAAGTGGAAGAGCCTGAGTTCAATCCCTGGTTCCACCAAAAATAAATAAATAAAACCCCAACCTTTTCTTTTAATCTAAGGACTAAGACTTTTGAGACTCCAAAGGTTAAAAGGAGTGATTTTTACATATTTTGAACATTTTTAACTATAGATACCACACTACACATACCCAGTCAAGTGATACTCAAAGAATGTATCTTAAAAAAAATACAAAGAAAGTACAAGTTGCATTCATACTGCAGTTTACAGTTACAAAGCATGATGAAAAAAGCATAGGGCTTGGATTCAGACAAAAACAATTCATAGGTCTACTACTTTGAGTAAATTTTAATCTTTCCTAACTTCAAATTTCTTTTATAAAAAGGAAACAACTACTATGGGTTCAGCTTTTTAAAAACAGCAATTTCTTGTACAGAGCTTTGCCATTTTAAAGATAATTTATGGACAGCAATGTGTAAAACAAAAACCATGGTCAATACCTCTCATCTTGGTCTTTTTTTTTTTGCCTTTTTGAGACAGGGTCTCACTATGCAGTTCAGGCTGGCCTTAAGCTCACTTTGTAGCTCAGGCTGGTCTTGAACTCCAAACAATCCTCCTGCCTCAGCTTCCTGAGTGCTGGGATTACAGGCTTGTGCCACCACATCCAGCTCATCTTGGTCTTCTAAATGTGTACCATTTCTAATGTCTTATCAATTATAATACTCTCTTAAGAGTAAATTTTAGGGGCCGGGAAGATAGCTCAGTGGAATAAGCACTTCCCTGGCAAGAGCAAGGCCCTGAGTTCAATTCCCAGCTCTGCAAAAAAAAAAAAAAAGCTCAAGAAAAAAAAGCAATAAAGGCCAGCCAGAAGACTCAGTAGGCAAAGCAGTGGCCAGATGGGGTTCAATCCCCATCCTGCTGTGCAGGCCCCACCCTGAGGCTCCCTGAGACAACAACTGAGACTAGGCCATGTGGGGTATATTCTAGTAACCCCAGCACTTGGGAGGAGGCTGAGAACAGGAGAATCACCAGGAGTCCAACCTATGTAGTGATACCCTATAGACCCAAAAGAATAAAAGCAACAAATATAGAAAAATTCAGACCTTCCTGTGCTACAAAATGAGTTCAAGGCCAACCTGAATTGCACAGTGAGTGTCTGTCTCAAACAAGACAAAAATGAACAAATAAAACAAAATCTAAGTAATAGATTTGCAGGCGGAACCGGGGATTGAACTCAGGCGTTGTGCTTGCCAGGCAAGTGCTTACTCCACTGAACATCTCCCCAACCCAAGTGCTTATTCTACTGAGCTATCTCTCCGGCCCCTCAATGTACTTTTCTGTTTGTTTTACATGTTTTGCAATAAAAAGTAAAATAAAAGGCTTTATGCAGAAAAAGTATCCAGCCCCTTATTTCCCAACCACCACCATCTACAGCCACTTATGTATTCTGCCAGACATTTTTAAAAATATTTTATTGTGTTATAAATTTAGCTTAGGGACCAGGGAGATGGCTCAGTAGAATAAGCGCTTGCCTGGCAAGCACAAGGGCCCAAGTTCAATCCCCAGTTGTGCCAAAAATAAAAAATAAATAAATGTAGCCCAGTGGCATTAAATGCATTCACAATGTGCTATGGTCAGTATATAGTTATAACAATTATTATCTTGTGATACTAAAAATGGATCCATTAAATAATAAACCAAATTAATCCTATTTCTCCATCTGAAGCCTCTTCAACCAGCACTTTATTTCTATGATTCTGATTACCTTTCAGCTATTGTGCCCACATATACCATATATCACATATATACCATATATATATACACATATTTAAAATTAGTACATAAAAAATAAAATTAGTACATATAGATCTGAATCATTCAAAGAACTGAATAAGTGAATAATTAACCAGTCCTCTACTGAGAAACACCTGAAAATTCATACCTTGATAGTCATTTTCAAGTTAAAAAAAAAAAAATCACATTTGTCTTTAAATTTTCAACTGGCATATCTCCACACTTAAGAATGTGCAATTAAGCCGGGCATGGTGGCGCATACCTGTAATCCCAGCACTCTGGAGGCTGAGGCAGGAGGATTGTTGTGAGTTCGAGACCAGCCTGAGCTACAAAGTGAGCTTAAGGCCAGCCTGAACTGCACAGTGAGACCCTGTCTCAAAAAGACCAAAAAAAGAATGCACAATTAGAGTTCTTTGAAGTAACTTGTCTGTATAGGTGCTCTTATTCACTAGGTACTCAAATTAATCCTGAACTTCCCACTAAATTATTCCAATTACAAAACGCAACATGAGAGCCTGGCCTGGTGACACACAACTTTAATTGCAGCATTTGGGAAGCTGAGGCAGGAGACCAGCCTAGACTACAAAGTGAGATCAAGGCCAGCCTGAACAGCACAGTGGAACCCTGTCTTAAAAAGACAAAAAAGGTGGGAAGATAAGATAGTTCAGCAGCAGCTTAGGTGCCTGCCTGGCAAAGTGCAAGGTCCTGAGATCAATCCCCAGTGACAAAAAAAAAAAACAATACAATTGATTCTCACTGAGCCAGGAAGGATGGCACATGCCTGTGATGCCAGAACTTGGGAGGCTGAGAAAGGATGTAACTTGTCCATGAGTTTGAGGCCAGACTGGATTACATAACGAGACTGTCTCAAGAAAAATAATTCTCACTGAGCCATCAGTGGTACCATCTATCACTGTTCCTTGCTTTTCTTGTATAATCTGCTCTAAACATGCATAATAAATAAATCACCATAATTTTTCCTTTTCAAACATTGCCCATTTAATCAAAGCAAATGATTATAAACCAGCAGGCTCAAATTCCTATACATCCCCTACCCCCCTTTCAGGTCATTAGGATAAATGCTCTTTAAAAACCATCCAGAGCCGGGTGTGGTGGTGCATGCCTGTAATCCCAGCACTTGGGAGGCTGAGGCAGGAGGATTGTTGTGAGTTCGAGACCAGCCTGAGGTACAAAGTGAGCTTAAGGCCAGCCTGAACTGCATAGTGACACCCTGTCTCAAAAAGAAAAAAAAAAAAAAAAAACCAACCAGAGTTCAATCCCCTGTTTGATCAAAAAATAAATAAAAATAAAAACATCCATAGATGGGGCTAGGGAGATAACTCAAAGATATAAGCCGGGCTGGGGAGATGGCTCAGTGGAATAAGCATTTCCCTGCAAGTGCAAAGGCATGAGTTCAATCCCCAGTTCTGCAAAAAAAAAAAAAAAAAAGACAAAAGCACCTACCTAGCAGAATTGTATACCTGTCCCAAGTGCTGGCCCAGAACTCCCAGCTAGCCACGCCCACCCCGGAACTGGGCGTGGTAGCGCACCCAATTATCTCAGCAATGGGGAAGTTGAGACTGAAGGAGGATCACTGGGAGTTTGAGACCAGCCTTGGAGCTACAAAAATGAGCACAGGGCTTGGCATGGTGGCGCATGCCTGTAATCCCAGCACTGAGGAAGCTAAGGCAGGAGGATTGTTGTGAGTTCAGACCAGCTTGAGCTACGAAGTGAGCTTAAGGCCAGCCTGAACTGCATTGTGAGACCCTGTCTCAAAAAAAAAAAAAAAAAAAAAGCACAAGGCCAGCTTGAACTGGATAGTGAGACCTCTCAAAAAAAAAAAAAAAAAAAAAAAAAAAAAAAAAAATCCGTAGACCAGGCAAAGTAATGCATGCCTGTAATCCCCAGTATTTGGGAGAATGAAACAGGAGGATCTCCAGGAGTCCAAGGCCAGTGTGAACTACAAAGTGAGACTCTTGTCCCTCCCCCAAAATAAGGAAAACAAAGAACAAAAATCCATTGCTAAATGATACACCATTTGCCTTGCCTATACAAGATCCTGGACTTCATCTCCAGACCCACAAAATACAATCAAATAGATCTCTTTAATTAAAGGCATATCCTAGGCATGTTGGTGCACCTTTGTTACCCCAGCACTCTGGAGTCTGAGGCAGGAGGGTCCCAAATAATAAGAGATAGCTCAGCGACACAAACGCGTGCTTGGTAAGCACAAGGTCCTGAGTTCCCGATACCAAAAACAAACCAAATTCTGGCAAAACCTAGGTAACTTAGTAAAACTTTTGTCCTGTCCCAGTAAAACTTAAAAAAAAAAAAAACAAACGCTGAGGATATAACTCATTATGAAGGCCTTCCGATTCAATCCTGAGCACGGAGAAGGATCCTACCACTTTCTAGTCTGGAACTAACTCTGAGAACTGTAACTGTGGAAGGCCAGGAATATAGCTCAGCAGCACAGCACCTATCTGGCAAGCATGAGTTTGTGAATTCAATTCCTGGTACAAAAAAATAAAATAGAAATTGTACTTGTAGTTAGCTTTCCCAGTAAAAATTTTAGTATATAAAAATACAACAAGAAAAAGATGAGCTTTGGTATCGTATTGAAGACAATTACACTAGCAAGGTTAGCTTGAGTAAGTTACCATCAGAATCTCAGAGATCTCATCTGAAATGTGCTGCAAAAAGCACGTGACACTACAACACACCTCGATTATTTTTTTTTTCTGGGACACACCTGAGTGTGTTTGGTACAAGTGGAGCAGGTACTAAGTAAATCCTAGCTGAATCTGAATATCTTTCCCTGTTTCATTCTTGACAGATCTTGAGAACAGAATTTAAAATAAACTTTTATGATTTTGTGTTGTTTTTGTTTGATACAGGGTCTCACTATTCGAAGCAAATCCTCCTGCCTCAGCCCCCAAAGGCTGGGACTACAGGCATGTGCCACCATGCCTGGTTGTGAAATTTGTGATTTCTAAAGGGAGTGAGAATAATTCTAAGCTCTTAGTAAGTACTCAAAATTCAACTCGGTATACTGGGCTGGAGAGATAGCTCAAACTTTACAAGATACTTTACTCTTACTCTCAAAGACTGTGGGAGGGCGATGCAAAGCATTTCCGCTCCATAATTATGCACCGATTAAATTACACTGTAAAAGGACACAAGTGAGCACCTCGTTATTAGCTACTAGTGAGACTCTTTTTCCGCAAGGGGAATCGACCAAAACAAAAGAGGCTGTCAGTCACGAGAGGCCTAAAGGTGTCCCTGGCCCGAGAACCCCTAACCCTTAGGCACCACCGTCCAGGGCCTCCTTCCCAATCATCGGCTAACCGGAGGCGGCGGCCTCCCTTAAAGGTCACGCAAGGCTTTGGACCACGTTTTCTTCCGGGGCTCGGAGCGCGGTCCGAACGCCCCCACGAGAACCTGTACCCTGAATCCAGGGGCGTCGTCTGCCCGTAAACGCGCTCGGGTTGCAGGTAAGGTGGGGACCGGAGGGCTCCGGAGCCTCAGCCTGCAGGGCAGCCACCTGGCCGCGTCCGGCAGCCCCATCGCCCCCGAAGGGCAGACCCTCCAGGACCATCCGGCGCGGCGTGGGGCGGTTCCCCGGGACTCACTTTCACAGTCGACTCTTCGCATTCCATCAGACCGCCATGGATCCGGCAAGGGAGCCCCCCAGCGTCCCTGACGCCCCCCACAGTTTAGGGTCCCGCGGCCCACTCCGGACCGGCTCCCCGCCGGGCACTGCAGCCGCCGGCACGCAGGCGCACAGCGCCGCCCTCTCGCTCTTCCCCCAGCCTTCTCAATAATCGAGCTTTATTGAAACACAAGAAGGTGAACAATGGACACAGCGCTTAAGGCTTTAACTCATTTAGAATGAGGAACCAAAAGCAAGGCCAGTTTGTAGGCCTGTTAATCCGCTACAAGGACCTTGCTGCACTTTTTTCGTTCTCTAGGGGCCTCCTACCACTGACAGTGGCAACTGTTTCAGCTAAATTCCCAAGCAATTCCTACCTGTGAAACAGCCAAATTTAATGTTAAGTGGCAAGTCTCCATTCAAATCTGAGTTTAAAGCCGGGCGTGGTGGCGCATGCCTGTAAGTAATCGCAGCACTTGGGAGGCTGAGGCAGGAGGATTGTTGGGAGTTCGAGACCAGCCTGAGCTACGAAGTGAGCTTAAAGCCAGCCTGAACTGCATAGTGAGACCCTGTCTCAAAAAGACAAAAAAAAAAAAAAAAAAAAAA
>PVKA01048936.1:0-13526 GCA_004027165.1 Ctenomys sociabilis
TTTTTTTTTTTTTTTTTTTTTTTTTTTTTTTTTTTTTTTTTTTTTTTTTTTGGTCTTTTCGAGACAGGGTCTCACTGCAGTTCAGGCTGGCCTTAAGCTCACTTTGTAGCTCAGGCTGGTCTCGAACTCACCAACAATCCTCCTGCCTCAGCTAGATCTTACCTTTCTGAAAACAAAAGCCCATGTGGAAGGAGGGCATGAATCCCCAGCCCACCAGCAGCTGCAAGTGTGGCCCAGGGGACCTTGGGAAGGGCTACCTCCTGGGAGCTAGTACTATGGCCCTTTTAAAAATCATACAAATTTAGAATTAGGTATTAAAAATAAAAGTAATTCCTGTAATTCCATCTACTTGTGAGGCTTACCAGGAGAATCATGAGTCTGAAACCAGCCTGTTGCAGCTTACTAAGATCTTAACTCAAAAGGCTGGGGTATAACTCAGTGGTTAAGCACTTGCCCAGTGTGCTTCAGCCTGTACAATCCCTAGTACCACAAAACAAACAAAAAACCCAGGAAGTAAATAACTGGGGCTAGGCACTTCCTAGTTACTGATCGATTTACAGCCTCTGTGTCAGCATATAAAAGGTCAGGGCAAGGGGGTGGGGAGTGGAAGGCAGATTTTTGCGGGTGAAGTACCCAAATTAAAGAGTGCAAGACATCAGCAACAATAGGCAGCAAAGTACAGCAAGAGCTGCCTGTATCTGTATTGTTTTACACTTACACTTATCACATATATACATTGCTAATGTGCTGGCTTCACTGCTGCATGTACAGCTGTCTAATGCTATGTCATGGTTATATAATCCAGCTGTGGACCTGCACTAGACAGCAGGGTCATGTCCTCACAGGTCCTCAGATGCTCTGAGCTTTGATGTAATCTGTGGCTTCTCACAACAGGTATTTTGTTTACCTAACACCTCAAATTTCATGGCCAAAGAGAACTTTCCAGAGCAGACCCCCAGGCCTACAAGCCACAGGTACCAGGACTTCCCAGCCTCTGCCATAGCCACCATAAAATACCTCCTGCCCACATCAGCAATACCCACTTGCTGCATACAGCCCCACCCCTAAGTCCCAAAGCTTCTGTGGTCTCTGAAGCTGCTTCTCCTTAGCTGAGCCTGTGTGCAGCCCAGCCTTCCTGAGATACTCTCTGCTTTCTGGCTTTACTCCCAACTGCTCCACATCTTCACTCCAGTTACCCCTTCTTGTACAGGGCCAGGTCCCATCTACTTCTGCAAAGGAATTGTTTTCAAATTAATGATTCGCTCTGGTGGTCTCAATTACCTTCAAAATCCCATCACCAAAATCACAGCTCACCTCCCCGACCATCTCTCTGCCACCTGTGTTTAAGCTCATAACTTCCAGTTATGTATTTGTTCAGTGGCTCCCCATCAGGAAGTTCTTGAAAGCAGGGATTTTTAAAAGAAAACCTTTAAAAAATATCTTTTTATACATTTTTAAAATGTATAAAAATGTTTGCAGCACATAGTAATTACATTCATTATGGGGAGTTGGTACATGTACTTAACACACCTTAATTTTTTATGCCCCTTTCCATCTGTTTGTCCTTTTTCCATTTGCAAAATATATATGGTATCTTCCTGTTTCCTCTTATCTACCTTTTATTATTTTTTTAAGGACACATTTATTCAGCATCATGATCAATTACATTTAGCAATCAACAGCATGGGTGCCAAAAAAGGTCTACATTAAAGCATTCCTTTGGTGGAATGCTTTACACTTTCCACACAACAGAAACTAAAATAACCTGTTACACAATTGGTCACAAATACAGTCGAGTTTTTTGCCCATACACGAGTATTGTCTAAAACATGTCTTATTTGTAGCAGCTAGGCCCTGCCACCACTGTACTTGGCTGAGTTCACAAATCTATTGTAACCTTGTCACTTCTCTGGCTGTCCTCTCCTGCTGAGCTTTGTTTTCTGGAAGTGTTTAAAAACCTGCCACTGCCATAGGTACTGCTGCTGCTGGAGCCACCATAGCCACCTTGATTTTGTGGTTTGGTAAAATATTGGCCTCCACCACCATAGGGCCCAGAGCTTCTGCCTCCAAAGTTTCCTCCCTTCATGGGTCCAGAATTTGAAGACTGACTGTTGTAATTGCCAAATTCATTATAGCTTCCACCACCTCCATAATTGCTTCCATCATTATCAAATCCATTGTAGCCATCGCCACTGCCACCATATCCACCCCCACCATGGCTGCCACCAAAGCCACCTCGACCACTGAAGTTTCCTCCACTACCAAAACTGTCATTGCCACCAAAACAACCTCCATGACCACCACCCAAATTTCCAGACCCACTCCAACCTCTTTGGCTAGATGAAGCATTAACCATCTGCTTTGACAGGGCTTTCCTCACCTCACAGTTGTGTCCATTCACAGTGTGGTATTTTTGAATGACCATCTTATCCACAAAATCATGGTCATCAAAGGTTACAAAAGCAAAGCCCCTCTTTTTTCCACTGCCTTGGAAAAATTTCAATCACTTTGATTTTTCCATATTGCTCAAAATAATCTTGTAGGTAATGTTCTTCATTATCTTCTTTAATGCCACCAACAAAGATCTTCACTGTTAAGTAGGCACCTGGTCTTTGAGAATCTTCTAGAGACAGCTCTCTTTGGTTCCACAACTCTTCCACTTTGTGTGGCCTTGCATCCATGGCTGCATCCACCTCCTCCACAGTGGCATAAGTGAAAAACCCAAAGCCCCCGGAACACTTGTGTTTGGGTCTCATTACCACACAGTCTGTGAATGTTCCCCATTCCTCAAAATGGCTCCTCAGACTCTCATCAGTTGTTTCAAAGCTCAGCCCTCCGATGAAGAGCTTCTGTAGTTGATTGGGAGACTCTGATTTTGACATGACGGCAATCGGGAGACTGACGATGCTTACTCCGCAGTGTCCACCAGCAGGAAAGGATTATACAACATCTGGCAAACAGTAGGCCATGGCAAGTTTGATACCAGGTGAGTGGGAGCACTTGAAGACCCTGCCTTTACCTGTCATCATCGCTCTGGGAAGGGCCTGCAATACACATCCCTAGCTAGGACAGAGCAGTATGTCTGGACTATTTGTACTTTGAGGCCATTACAAATAATGTTGCTAGGAACAGTAATGTGTATCATGGTCAGCATTGGATGCTGCCACTTTTATTTTCCTGGGCTGGGATTAAACCCAAGGCCTCTCCCATGCTAGGCAAGTGCTCACCCTGAGTTGCATTACAGAAACTTTTTATTTTCTTCCTTTTTTTTCCTGTCGGAACCGGGGATTGAACTCAGGCCCTTGCACTTGCCAGAGAAGCGCTTATTGCACTGAGCCATCTCCCCAACCCTGATTTGCTTCCTTTTTAAAAACAGTTTTGGATGTCTTTACCTATTCCTGTAGCTCAAGTACATTTCTGTTCTCCAATAGCATTCTAGTCCAGTCTCCTACTAAAATGTAATACTTTCCCTTTTAACTCAAGCTCATTATGTCTCTGTCATTTGCAAACAAAATGTCCCAAGTAATAACTTACATACTTACGCTACAACTTACAGTGGCTTGAATAAGGGTGGGGTAATTGTAATACATCTCCAGGTCACCCCACCCAGACTGTGCTCTGATCACACTTGTGTATACTCTATGATCATTTCCTGGTTCTACTTTCTAAAGAGGGAGGCAGGAGGGGAAGAAAAATAAAAATAGACAAGATGTTACTCCCTAGAAGATGAATGTAAACATTATGCCTGCAAACATCTTTAATTTTCTATCCTTGCTAGTGACCTTGAACCTGTTTTTACAAGCTTATTTACCATCCATTTTGCCTTTTTTCCAATTTTGTTTTTTTCACTGTTTTAAGAGTTTGTATATATGTTCTAGGTAGTATTTGTTTATTAAATATGTAATTTGGAAATCTTTCCCACAGTCCGAGGCTTATCTTTTCATCCATTTAATGTGTGGTCTTGCCCAGAACAAGAGTTTTTTGTTTGTTTTCAGACATTGTCTCACTATGTAGTCCAGGCTGGTCTTGAACTTACTATGGAGTCCAGGCTAGTCTTGATCTCCCAGCAGTCATTCTGCCTTGACCTCCCAAGCTCTGGGATGACATGCATTGCAACACCATGCCCAGGTAAGTGTTTAATTTTGATGGAATGTAGTTTATTCTTTTTTCTGTGGGTTATACTCTCCAAGTCTAAGAACTCTTCCTCAAACCCCTAAATTTTTCTTTTTTTGTTTGGTTCCTTAAAGTTGTAATAGTATTTTTAGTAATTTTACACTTGAGTCTTGGGTCAATTTTGTATTAAATTTTGTATGTGTTTATTATATAATAACTAGGTAAAATAACCCAAGGAATTAAAAAAAAAAAAACAACTCAGAAACCCCAAAATGAACAAACCAAACTTGGAATGAATCACTAAGCTCAGTTGGGTCTCCAGGGTCAGCCCGTGGGGGTCAGTTGTGTCTGTGGTTGAATAGCAAACATGTGGATTCCAAAGTCAAAAACAGAAGTCATTTGCAATTGCTCCAAAGAAAGTGAAATGCTAAAAAAAAAAAAAAAAAAAAAAAAAAAAAAAAAAAAAAAAAAAAAAAAAAAAAAAAAAAAAAAAAAAAAAAAGTGAAATGCTTAGATGTGAATTTGTTGCAAAAAAGTACTGAATCTTTACCTTGAAAAGTACAATGTCCTGGAAGGAATTAAAGCAGACCAATACGCTGGGCCGCCACTCCCAGCATGTGTGGTCCTAGGGAAGATTCAGATATGTGGACAGTGCACCTGGGCTTGGGTATGACACAACCAATACCAGCCACAGCACACCTGCTCCGTGCTCTACTGCCTAGTAAGCTGACATTTGGGGCTGAGACAGCTAGACTGGCCTTAGACTTTAAACGTTGCTCACTCTGGTACCAACCTTGAGATCCTCCTGCCTTTACCTGCCAATGCTGAAATTATAGCCCAGAAGTGCTCTGTCACTGAGCTACACACCCAGCTCATTATCATCATCATTTTATAAGAAGGTCTCGCTGAACTGCTCTCAAGCACAAGCCAGTGTGGTGTCTCCCCCACTCCCTTGTGCCCATTTTTTCGGAGGATTGGGTTTCACTACGTAAATCAGGCCGGTTTTGAACTCACTATGTAGCCCAGGCTGCTGCGGCGATCGTTTTGCCTCACCCTTAGACTGCTGGCATTGAACCGTACTTGGCTCCAGGCTGATACTGGCCGGACACAGCCGGCGTCCAGAATCCGTACAAGGCCCAAGGGAGGTACGCAAGCTGCGCGGGACTAGGTTTCAGGGCAAGGTAACGCCAGCGAGCCACGCCAGCAGGAAGAGCAAGATCCGTTGGGCTACGCCCACAAACTGACAGCTGCGGTGGGCGTGGGCGAGCCACGCCACTTCCGCCGGAAGTTTAGTTGTGTGGTTTCCTGTCAGAGCTGGTCCTGTCAATGTGGAAGTAGTTTCTGCTAAGGAGAAGACTACAAAATCTTACTGTCACTTTCTAAAGTCCGACTTGGGACGTCTTGAGTGAGCCTGATACCGGCCCTGGGCGAGGGTGGTTTCTAGCGCGCAAACGGAGGCAATTTCTGTTCCGGAACGGAGGCTGCGCGTCCAGGTTGTTTCCGGGGATCTGAGGCAGTCGCACCGCCGCGCCCCGCCTCTGGCTCGGCCACGTCTCTCCGAAGCTACCGGGTCAACACTAGGTGAGGACCGAGGAATGAGGGCCGGGAGGGTCCGAGACATTGCGAGGACAGGTTCGCGGAGCGAGGGCTAAGGGACTACACCCGGGGAGGGTCGCAGGGAGAGGGTCGGTGGTGGCGGGCCGTGGGCCCAGGGTAGGGGCTGGAGACGCAGGGGCGGGGGCCCCGGGAAGACGCGGTGAAGGGGGATCAGCGCCGGTCTCTCTCCCGGTCTTCCCTGGCTTCTGGCCTCCACCTCCTCTCGGCCACTCTCAGAACCAGCTTTGTCAAGGTAAAGGGACTCTGCCGTGGGCGGCCTCTGGGCCAACGAGTTTGAAGTCTGAACCTTCCGCAGCCGAGGGCAAACGTGACATGGTAGCGGGCGCTTTGTTTGCTTAGTCCATGGCGGACTTAGCATCTCCAATGAAGTGCCCAGAGGTGCTTCATTGAAAATTCAGTGCTGCAGAGGGAGTGGGGCCTGATACTGTCGGTGGCGTGGGCCAGGAAAGCTGCGCACCTTCGTTATGCAGGTGCCTGTTGAGTCCCCATGGGGTGACAGCCCTGTCCACTACAGGCTCTGCGATAGAAGGAAGTATAGTTGTCCCTGCCCTCACCCAGTGCATCTTATAGTTGAGGGGAGCATATACAGGATTAAATGTCGGATGGGGGTCAACTACTTAGGTGATAGGGAAGTCCTGTCGGAAGGGAGAATTTTGAGCCAAGTTCTTCATGGAAGAATCTACAGTGCGGAATTGTCAGTGTTTCAGACCCTGTGGAGAGCAAGTTCAGTGTTTTTAGGCACAGAATGTAACCAACATGTAGTGAAAAAGGAGGAAAGAAGTTGGGGTTGAGGGTACAGGTGGGATGTGGCTTTACAGTTTGTGAGAAGTTTGTATTGTCAGTGGGACGTAGCCATTTATTTATGGGTACCTCAAGGCCTTTGCCTTTATAGCCCTTTAATAGCTTTCAGTTATGGTATTCTATGAATGGCAAAAAGAAATGAAAATTATCAGATTCAAAAGTACCTGGAGCTTTTTTTAACAGTTGCTTTAAGATGTAGTGTACTGAGCTAGGTGTGGCAGTGCGCGTGTAATCCCAGCATTCAGAAGGCTGTGGCTAGAGGATAATCATGAGATTGAGGCTAGCCTGAGCTACATAATGAGACTGTCTCAAACAACAACAACAAAAATTGGTGTATTTTCACCAAATGTGGTGGTCTATAATCCTGACTATTCAGTAGGCTGAGGCAAGCTGGGTGTGGTGGTGCAGGCCTATAATCCCAGCACTTGGGAGGCTGAGACAGGAGGATTGTTATGAGTTCGAGACCAACCTGAGCTACAAAGTAAACTTAAGGTCAGCCTGAACTGCATAGTGAGACCCTGTCTCAAAAAGACAAAAAAAAAAAAAAAAAAAACAGTAGGCTGAGGCAGGTAGATCAGCCTCTGCAGGCAATTTAGTGAGATCCTGTCTCGAGAAAATTCAATCTCAAAAGACTAGGTGTAGCCAAGTGAGAGAATGGATGCAAATATAAACAAGTCTCTAGGTCCAACCCCCTCCCAAAAGTAGTCTACTTTCTTATGTGAGACTATATTCAGTTATCAATTTTGATAAGCAGCAATTGAAAGAAAAATAATAGTAATAATAATTGAATCTATCAATTGAGGGCATAGGACACTGTTTTCTTTTCTCCTTTCCTGCACTGGGGATTGAACCCATGCAGGGTTTTTGCTGAATTACATCCCACTTTTTTTTTTTTTAAGACAAGGTCTTGCTAAGTCACTAGATTACCAGATTAGACTCAAACATGCCTGCCTCAAACTCAGCCTTTCAGAGTGCCACCATGCCCAGCTAGACCTCATATTTTATTACACTCAATACTAGAAATAATTTTTTGCTTTTTCATTGTTTTATTGATGAAGAAACAGACTGGATGGATCAGATATTTGTTCAGAATCTCATAGACTAGTGATAGAGGAGTCAAGATTTGAAGCAGACTTGTTCACTTCTGAACCTATCATTTATATCTCAGCTATACTCTGACCTGACATTGGCCTTTGGTTTTCATGTTGGCATTTTTTAGTTGGCATGTATATGGTCCTGTTTGGTATTGGTTGCTAGTGCAGCCTCTCTGCACTATTATCTTTGAGAAATCATATTTTGTCTTCAACTATGCTTTGTTTCTAACTATCAGTAGGAACAACCTCAAGAACCTGCAGTTGTTGAATATGTACATCTAATGCAAAGGCTGTGCTGTGGCGCAAGCTGGAAGTAACTAAAACAATGGTTTCTCAATGAGAAGCTCCATGAGAGCAGACAGGAGTAAACCTAGACTTTTGCAGTTTGCTAAGTGCTTGGTGATAGCTTTGCCCTGTGTCTGCTGTCTAAAGAACATAGAAATGTAAGTGATCAACAGTGATAGTATAATGAGAACTTTTCTTTAAAAAGTGCAGCCATAAAATGGACAGTGAAGATTTAATGACAGCGTTCTTCTAACATACCCCAACTGTCTGGTTCTCCTCCTTTCCCCAGAGACTTGCTTTTGTCAGCAGTCTGAGGTAATGAGGCCCTAAGTGACTGAGTCATGCTAACTAAAATTCAGGGCAGTGTGAGGATAGGCAGAGATGCAAGTTTATTGCCCTTCAAGGAAAGGACCATTGCCACAGTCTGCTCTGACACAGTCAGGGAGTTGTCTAGTCAGCTACCAGGGGACCTGCATGTGACCAGGAGCTGTTTTCATGTATTACTAGAGTAAGTCACAATCCCAGGGTCCTACATTCTGGAGGCTACACAACCCCATACCTCTGGAAGGAGGTAGAATTGTTTAGGAATCAGAAGGTGTCTTGTTTGGCAAGAAATCAAATAAGGGGAATTGAGAGTGGAGTATGTGATGACCTCAGGCTCCCACAGCTGGATCAATTTGTTGCCATATTTGTCATCAGTGGAACTTGAACATTCTTGGCAAGTGCTTTTCTTTGCTGGCCAGTGTGAGTATGGGCACGGTCACAGAATGTCCCTGGTAGATTTTGTCTGGGACTCCTGGCTTCCCTCTTCTGCACACTTTTCAGGTGTGGTGCTTTAGTGTCCTGCTCCACTTCAGTAGGTGGCAGTGCTTCTCTAGGCCATGGCACTTGTGCCGTACACTTCAGTCTATAATTCTCAAAGCCATTTTTTGTTCCTCCTCTGAACTGTGGCCTTGAGCTTTTCCCACTACCACTACCCATACTGGGGATTGAATCCAGGACCTTCTCACTGAGCTATATCCTCAACTCATTTTTTTATATTTTGAGATAGGGTCTTGATAAGTTGCCCAGCCTGGGCTTGAGTTTATTTTTATTTAATTTTTTTTTATTTTTGGTCTTTTTTTGGAGACAGGGTCTCACTGTGCAGTTCAAGCTGGCCTCAAACTCACTTTGTAGCTCAGGCTGGTCTCGAACTCACAACAATCCTCCTGTCTCAGCTTCCCAGGTGCTGGGATTACAGGCACGCACCACCACGCCCGGCTTGGGCTTGAGTTTAAAATCTTCCTCCCTCAGCCTTTCAGAGTGCTGGGAAATCAAAGGTTCATGTAACCATGTGTAGGCATACAGATAATTTTAGTAGGAATAAGTAAGAGTTTTTCTGTACTAGATGTTCAAGGATTCTGATACGTCGTCTTTTATCTTTGGAACTATACTATTAGCTTCATTGTGAAGGGAGAGAACTTGGCAGAGGCAAAAATTAATGTATTAACCTGTGTTGAGTGCCACTGTGAGTGGGGAGAGTACTGAGGTGATTGATAGGGGAACTGGGAATGGTAGTTTCAGCTTTCAAGGCCTAGATAGTGTCATGGAGCAGATGAACAACATTGCACCTATTTATGATCTCTGAAAACTCTGCCATCACAGATACACACTTTTTAAAAATGTTCTTAGCAGTGCTATTAAGAACAGTGCTTGGGGCCGGGGAGATAGCTCAGTGGAATAAGTGCTTCCCTGGCAAGCTCAAGGGCCTGAGTTCAATCCCTGGTTCTGGCAAAAAAAAAAAAAAAAAGAATAGTGCTTAACAGTAGTGCTGTTAAGACAGTGTCTCTGTCCAGTAGGATACAGAGCAGCAGAAGGAAAAAAAAAAAAAAAAAAACCTGGATTATTACAGAATTCATAAGAAACATTTCTGTAGTAAATATGGACTGTGTCTGTAGGCCAGGGTGTACCCATCAGTAGCTACAGCTGCCCTCTTTTTGGGGTGACTGGCATTAGAAGGCAGATGGAGTCAGAGTGGGCTGACAGGAGTTTGCTGTTTGTCATCCCAGATCCTGAGTCAGCATCACAGCCACTGATGAGCACCACCCACTTGGGCTTCTTGTCTGTAATATCTGTTGGGATTCAGAAACTAGGGGTGAAGATTATGTAACTTGTCATGAAACATGCTGAATACAGAACAGAACATAGAGTAGTATAAAATTTATCCTGAAGTCACTAATGCCAGCGTTTATGCAGAATGTCAGATGTTCACAGAATATTTCTTCTGTTGATAAGGATGTGACTTGATGTCATCCGATAAGGAAGTGACTTGATGTCATTTGTACACCTTGGAGTTGATAACAAGTTGCTAAATTTATTTTTTTATCCAGTCGCCAAATTTAGAGTGAATATTTCTTTAAATTTAGCTCAACAGGATGAATTGAAAGGTTTTTATTAGTCTATTGAGACATGGCCTTGCTATCAATTCAGGCTGGCCTTGGAATTACTGTATAATCTTTGCTGGTCTTGAACTCATAAGGATCCTCCTGCCTCAGCTTCCCTGGCTATAGGATTACAGAGTATACCACTATGCCCATCTCATTTTTGTTTTGCCACAGAATCTTGCTAAATCATTGACACTCCCAGGATGGGTTCAAATTTAGACTCTTCTTGTCTTAGCCTTCTAGAATGCTGGGATTATAGGCATGTGCCTCCGTAACTGACTTGGCAGAACATTCTTCACCTAGCCCCAGTACAGACTGAGTGCCTTCATGAAAGGCCTAGATATGACTAGTTCATTATATCCTCAAAACATAAACACTGGGGCCAGGGACATAGCTCAGTAGTACAGTGCCTGCCTGAGAATGCAGGGTCCTAAGTTTGATTGCTGGCACCAAAGAAATAAACCAAACAGACTAAAACATAAACACTGGGGGATGGGGGAATTAGCTCAGTGGCTTAAGTGACTGCTTGGCAAGCACAGTGTCCTAAGTTTGACTAGCTTTTTTTTTTTTGCAGAACTGGGGATTGAACTCAGGCCCTTGTGCTTGCCAGGCAAGCACTTAATCTACTGAGCTATCTCCCCGGCCCCAGTGTCCTGAGTTTGATCCCAGTTCAAAAAAAAAAGAAAAGAAAAGAAAAGAAAAAAGGAAACCTCTCTCAGGCTGAGGATATAGCTCAGTGGCATAAGTGCCTGCCTGGCAAGCACAAGGTCGTGAGTACAATCCTTGGTACCTCAAATAAATAAATACTGAAAGTATTAGGGATCATTTATTGAATGAACAAATCTATGTGAGCTTTTAAATGAAAATTGAGAAGTAAATGTTAACTTTGTAATTGTTACTTGAAGTCTAATAAAT
This sequence comes from Ctenomys sociabilis, assembly GCA_004027165.1. Taxonomy (NCBI): domain Eukaryota; kingdom Metazoa; phylum Chordata; class Mammalia; order Rodentia; family Ctenomyidae; genus Ctenomys; species Ctenomys sociabilis. Next base: position 11,249 of record PVKA01048936.1, read on the forward strand.
GAAGTTTTATAGTAGTTTTTCTGTTTGCCTCCCACCAGGTTTCATGATGTTGGTTTGACTGCAAGCCATGTATGAGACTTAAATTTTTGCCCTGGAAATGGAACACAGAGTGAGGTCCTTCCTGGGAGCTCTGGGCTGTTGCTAATGGCAGAAACTGCTCATTCTGGGGTCACTTGTAGCCCTTCACTGTCTGCTCAGCCTGGGCCATCCTGACTATGGATGGTGTGTCAGCCGAGCACGATGGCCTCTTAGAGGACAGACCCAGCAGCGACACCTCAGTTCACCCCGAGGCCCTCCTGACTGCCCTGGGCTCATTGGCACTGCCTAACCAGCCGGATGAAGTCCAGTGTAAGTTGTGAGTTTATTCTGTTGCTGGCATTTGCATCTGAGCACAAAGATGTGATTGGCAGGTACTTTGGAGAAGAAGTAAGCTTCTCATTTGTCCAGGGTGTGTGCAGATTTTGGGCTCTGTGTTCAGCTTTGTAGTCACTTTGATCTTATTGTTCATCTCTTCACTTAGTGAGCCTCGCTGTGGGGGAAAAAAGATATGCATCACATTGACTTTGAGGCCAGCCTACAAAGATGGGAGCTGGAGCTCTTAACAGTGCCTGCTAAAAAGATTGTCAACTTTGTTTTTTAGCCTTTTTTTTTTTTTTTTTTTTTTTTTTTTTTTTTTTTTTTTTTTTTTTTTTTTTTTTTTTTTTTTTTTTTTTTTTTTTTTTTTTTTTTTTTTTTTTTTCCTTGTTTTCTTTAAGATGGGTCTCACTGTACCCAGAGTGACCTAGAAAGTTTGATCCTCCTATCTTGCCTTTCTAAATGCTCGGTTTAAGGCATGTGCCACCACCCCTCCCTTTCTTTGTCTTCTTTGAGACAGGATCTTGCTGTGTAGTTGTCAAGATCCTCCTGCTTCTGCCTCCTGAGTGCTGGGATTATACAATATAGCATCACACTGAGCTTCTTTTCCTATATTTTAAAAATTGACTTTCATAAAATCTCTTTTCCTTTCTTTCCAAAAAAAAAGCTTTAATTGGAAAGTAAGAGACAAGGCTTGATTTTGTGTAATTGAAGGGGGCACTTTTTTTTTTTTTGGCTGATAGAATTCAGGCCCTTGTGCTTGCTAGGGAAGCGCTTATTCCACTGAGCCATCTCTCCAGCCCGAAGGGGGCACTCTTGACACAGGAATTAACCTAGCTCACCTGTACAGAGAGAGGACTGGCTTACATTGTTTGCTGAGATGGATCAGGATCCAGTGGAGATTATTATCTTATTGAAGTAAATCCTTGTAATTTGAGGGGCAGTTTGGTTCCATTGGGAGGAATCTTCCTGGTTGCAAGCTGGTTCTGTCCCCATAAAAAGATTGTGTCTGTGGTGGTTTCAGACATAAAGGACTTTGTTTTTTCTAGAATACAGGTGACCACATGGTGAGGATACTGGCTGGAAACTCTGGACACAGTTGAATGTAACCATGAATCCCTTTTCTTAGTGTCCTGTCCAGTGCCTAATATTTTGAGTGCTCCATCACTTTCAGAGTCTGGAAAATCCTATTGGAGGCTAGAACAACCCTATTTTGGGTGCCAAAAACTGCTAGCTAGTATGGCTCTTTGCTTTAGTTATAGTGCAATTAAAATTAAATTAAGAATTTATAGAAAAAGCTCTAATTAGCTGGGTGTGGTGGCACAAGCCCGTAATCCCAGCACCCAAGAGGCTAATGCAGGAGGATCACTGCCAGTTCCAGACCAGCTTGAACTACATAGTGAGTTCAAGACCATCCTGAACTACAAAGTGAGACCGTGTCTCAAAAAACAAAAACGAAAAAAGACTTTAATTGGGAAGAAGATAAGAAAGACTACAGAAGTACGGGGAGATAGCTCAGTGGAATAAGTACTTGCCTGGCAAGCGCAGGGTCCTTAGTTCAATCCCTGGTACTGCAAAAAAATAAAATAATTTTATAAAAAAAATAAGTATACAGCTATACTCTCTTAATTCACTGATTAGAGACATCTGCTATAATAGTGTCTGTATGTATATCATGTATGCACCTTGTACAATACCAAAACATTATGAAAACAGTTTGCAGTGTATTAATTATCTAATCTGTCCTATTAATTTGTCTTAAAATCGTCTCATTGCTATTTGTTCTTTAATAAAAAATAAATAAATAAGAAAGACTCCAGCTTGAGTAGCTGGAGAGAGCAAATGCTAATGAAGAGGGCCAGTTTGACCCTACTGTTCTTTTTTTTTTTTTTTTTTTTTTTTTTTTTTTTTTTTTTTTTTTTTT